>JZKD02S2222752.1:294790-305169 GCA_000966675.3 Picea glauca | reverse complement strand
CTTGCCATTTCTTTTCACCTGAAAAACAATACCGCAGATCTCCCACTGTAACAAGGCTTATCACAGTCCCGAGTCAAACCCTTGACGACAAAGGCGTCCCCCTGAAGCCAATAAAGATCTGATACCAAATGTAAATTATAACCTTGTACAATATCCACTGCAAACTGATATTCAGAAAAGAACAGAAAAGATACAATGGCAAATACAAACATTACACATAGATTTTTCACCTGGAAACCCAAACCGGGAAAACCAGCATATATTATATTGATACACATTGTGTTACATTGTTTACAATACAATATACATATAGGAGTCAGCGGCATCCAAAACCCTAACCCAATGACCTGGATTGGTCCAAAACCCTAATTCCTTAACCGGAAATAGAAAACCATTGGCAAAAAACCATGTGCCGAAAAACCACCTAATATCACGTGGTCCCGGAAATATGTCGGCCCGGCGAAAATATGTCGGCCTGAAACCGGCGAAAATATGTCGGCCCGAAAAAAAAATTTGGGGGCTCCGCCCCCCTGCACCCCCCTCTAACCCCCCTGCGTGCCCAGCGCAGGCACTCAGACACTACTACTCGTGCAAAGAATATAACACATACCCAACATTTTGTACTAAGACAATACGCTATCTTGACAAAAGGTTGGGTTAGAGGATAAGCTCTATGATCTCAACTTTTAATCCATCTAATACCTTGACTCAGAATTTGATCAAAGGTTAGAATGATAGTCATAGCTACAACATGCAACACTAATCAAAATAATTTCATAACAAATAGATGCATATCAGAATAATCACACCTGGGTTGCATCATTCCTCTGAATGTGTTGGATATTGAGATTCTTCTGGATATATGGCAAGAGATCCCTTCTCCTGCAAATACCCTTTAAAGCTTAACTATTTAAACATGTGTGAGTACATACCTCTGATGGCACTTGTAGGTAGAGGCACCATCTAGTAGCATTGGTAATGATCACCAACTCTTAAGAACTTCAAGGGTGACTACAAGTGGTACTATAGCTGCAACTGCAACTGCATTTGATACATCAATTGTTTCTGAGACTGCAACTACAACTACAACTTAGGGTTTTATGAGGAAATCCTAATTTTTCAAACTTCAAATTTTGAAATTTTGATCCATGGGATAGATGCACTAAGATGAGGCAAGTAAGCTGGTGCAATCAGATTTCTGAAAATCCAACTTTTACCCCCTCAAACTTGACCAGCAGATTTCTAGATTGGTGCTTCTAGTTTTCTGGTACTTCTGGTACTCTGGTACTTTTGGTACTTCTGGTACTCTGGTTTTTTGGTTTTCTGGTACTTTGTGAAAACTAGGGTTTCACTTTCCAGGAGATCTAGCCACTAAAAAGTTGCGTTGAGGGTGCCAAAGTGATCCTTGAGGAAGGGCACACTTTTATAGATGGTTTTGGGGTTGAAATACTTCTTCAATAAAAATCCCTAATTTGCATGTATGACAACAGTGATGTTTTTCACTTTCTCTTGTGAAAGATGCTCTCTTCAACTTAGTTCTGCTACCATGTTAAGGTTTAAGATATTATTAGAGTTCTTTGCATTTCGCTAGATAATAATAGCATAAGATAGGATCGCTGAGAAATACACAATCACAAGAGACACATCATTTATCCTGGGAAACCCTCATGTGGGAGAAAACCCAGCAAAAACTTCCTTATTATAGATAGCCAATACAATGCCGAGAGATAACTCAAACAAATACAGAAAGTCCTCTCCTAATAATGCGCCTCTCTCTCTCTCTCCAACTACAACTCTGAAACTTGCTCCTCAATGAACAAGTGTGTGTATCTCTAAGTGAGGTGCTAGCCTCCTTATTTATACAACTCTGGCACATGTGGAGGTGTGTGTTCACTGGCAGGGCCGATTTCTTCTTCTGGGTGGTTCTAACCACCTTTAATATATATTTTTGAGCCATTTAATATATTTTGGGGTTGACTTCTTATTCTGCCTATTACAATTATGTTTTGACCAATCCACAGAAGGGGATTTGGTCTTTTACAATAGCTGACAAGATCAATCCGCAAAAGGGGATTGATCTAATGAATAATACATCAATAATAATTAGAATACACTTTGCAATTACATTATTTCAACAGAAACACCTATGCAATGCAAACTATTTGACAAAAGCACACAACCGGAAACAAAAAAAATGCACAACAAACATAATATCCTAGCATAGCACACTTGGGGATATTACAATGGTATCATAGCTAGATATCTTGCCAGCCTGAGGGGAAATAGTGAGGTAAATCAGATTGTGTACATACAGGGGTAAGAAAATATGAAGACAGAGAGGGAGCTTGTAGCTGAAATTTCACATCACATTCAATAAACCAAGAGGGAACTAGTAGTAATTAAATACATGCCTTACTACTGGGAGTATCTAGCATTGGGTGAGTATTTTTGTGCAGCTATGTCCTTACAATACTATGGCACCATCAAGTATGAAAGTTGGCCCAAGTATTTGGACAAGGATTCCTTTAAAGGCCCAGGGCAGAAGTTGAAGAGAGACGAGCATGAAGGAAAGGTGGAGGAGCATGCTTCTATCCATGTTGAGGATGTGTACATAGAGGAAGACCAAACAACAACCTATGATACACCATTAGAGCTAACTGATGAGGTAGATGACACTAGTGTGTTGGATGCGTATACCTCTGATGAAGTTTTCAAATCAACAAAAGATGACGGTGCAACACCTTATCCTACTTGTGATGACTATGAGGAAATGTTCCAATCAGTCAATGTTGAGGATCCAACATCTTTCCCTGTGTATGATGATTATAATGATGGTGGTTCAAGCATGATTGCACCTAGACATGATGAGGACTCAAAACCATATCCCATTTATGATTCCTATGATGATGAGGGCTTGATTGTACCTTAATATGAGGAAGGATGGGTGTTTGAAAAATTCCCATGGGATATTGATCTATCCTCTTAAGAGCCATGCGTGGAGGATGGAAAAGAAGGCTTTGATTTTGGAGGTGAAAACAAATAAAAAAATTCCCATCATTGCATGGTATCAACTAGTGGGTCAGTTGATGTTGATGGGGATAACGTTCTTTCAGATGAAAGTAAATCAGAAAATCTCATGTTTGACACTCCATGTCATGATGATAAAATTGAACAAATACCCTTAGCATTGCAAGATTTGGAGGACCGATTATTGGTCATGGAGAAGCAGATTGTACAAGTATTGACAAAGGAAGATGATGTTCATAGATTCATCGAAGATATTATGTGGAAAAATCAAATGGAGGAGAGACAAAAATGAGTTGCAGATGGACTCACTAGTGCTCAATTATACATAATCAAACAAGCACTAGAGTAGATGAAATCAGATTACTTGTAGTTGTTCATGGATAGAAACCATGGTCTCAAGGTTGTTGAAGAAATGGAAAGAAATGTTGAGGAGATTTGTTACCATTTGAGTTTGCTACACTCTTCATCACTTAAAATAGAGACTTCGTCCTCTTGGGAAGTCGTGACACATTAGGGAGTGAGTGGCATCCATGATTTGAGGGAGGATCCTTTTGTGACGATCCCACATGAGGAGAATTCAGAGTTGCAAGTACTTGAGGAAAGGGATGATGCAAAGGGTTTTGACTATGCTCTTGATTTTCACTATGGGGATCATGAGTCATTTATTTTGGAGAGCCCACTAAAGGCTCAAGGATTAGCTACGAAAGAAGTATTTGAGCACATTCCTTCTGGATCAAACAAATCGGAAGTATATGCATCCATGGATTGGGTGGACAGGTATATGACGAACATGAGCACAAGTTTAGATGGCATCGGCAAAATGATGGATATAGTAGGTCCTACAAGATACAAGATGATACAGGACGATTCAATGATATTCAACAGTATGCAGGGGTATTCATTGGTATGTGGCGTTGTACAATGGAGTTGTGGGGTGTTTTCGCTAGGGAGACCTCCCAATGGAGTCCTCGAGCATACCATTGAGTTGAGGTTTCTCAAGATCATTGAGTGGATGGGTAAACCTAAAGGACTAGCATATACCTCAATAATCGATCTTCATCTGGGATATCATCACATCAACACCAGGGAGAAAGATAGTCACAGGCCTTCTTCCAGAATTCATTATGATTTCTTCATCATGCCCTTGGGTTTGACCAACACACTAGTCACTTTCCAATCTTGTAGGAAGTGGAAGAGGCATCTATTGTTGTCATTTGATGCCCTTATTATATACATCAGGACATGGGAGGTTCACTTGATTCAGTTGGGTGAGACAGGTGAGATTATGACCATGACATAGTTCATTCATTTGGACAAGGTGGTCAGTGCACAGGATGAGATCCAGGCTCTATTGGATTAGTTCACTGAGGGTTCAACAACAATCATTGGGAGTGGTGACCTTCCAATTTGGTGTTGGGATCCTAACATTCATCTGAATAAGGGATTTCTTCAGATGAGGATGGTGACTAACAGAGATGAGGAAGTGATTGGTTTGAATCGTTGTGGGGATGTTGTGAGAGGAGTTGTGGATTTATTTTCCATATGGAGAGATATTTTTTACCACACGATACCCAGGATCGAGTATAGTGATGAATTGGTAGGTTCTAACTTCACTGAGATGCCTCATTTGAGTATGATTCATGATAGTGGGTACTCGGGGACTGCAGTGTTTTCAGAGTTTACTCTTGGGATGCTTAGTATTGGTTGCTCAGAGGAGTGGTGATGAGGAGTTGATTGAGTTTACACAACTCATGATTTCTTGGCATACCAGGGGCAGTCAGGTGGATTCTTGTATTAACACCTTGCAAATCAATTTTATGAGCATAGAGTGTTTTGCATCGTCCATGCAAGCCCAAGAGAGGTTCACATRGAGAGGCTTCACAGAAAATGTAGGGGGATATATGGGGGAGTGTACGAATTATCAATCGAGCAGGTCGGGGCACACTCATCTCATAGGAGTGATACAGTCTTTGGCCATTTCTAGGMAAGAGTGGGAGAGCATGTTGATAGATTGCATCATAGGTTTACCAAGGGTACAGTGGGTAGATAGTATGTACGCAGTGATTGACCACTTCMCACACTTCCTGGTGATTTCTTTGGAGTATGGGGAAGCACAGGTAACTAAGTTATCTAGTGGAGAGATTTTTAGAGTCTATGAGAAGCCCAAAGTCATTGCCAATGATCGGGACATACTTCCTTTTTCGATATTCAAGCTAGAGTATGGAATTATATTTGTAGGTCATGACTTCACCTGGATGCCTATGTGGGATATTATTCATAGTAGTAGGTTCATCCCTTATAGGTACTTCATCTTGGAGATCCAATGGATGGGGATGCAAACTAGGCCTGATGGTTGGAGATTAGCTTGGGACCCTGATATTTCAGTATTAGATAGTTCAACAATTGATACAGAGGAAAGAGTTAGTTTTTTGTTTCATGAGATTGGTTCCCTAGTAGAGCAGTTCTTTGAGCGATTGATCGATTTGTTGCAGCATCGAGTTTCTCTACTTATTGATAGTATTTGGGAGGTCTCTTATGTTAGTACCTTGTTGGACCATGCATTGAGTAGAGGATGCTTCAAATCTTCCAAGTTGGTTTGGGACCCTGGTATCATTTTAAGTTTCAGTCTGGTTCAGTCAATGGAGCATCAAGTTGTGATGGCATTGATTGAGGACAAGCAATCTTTGGGAAGGGAGGACTGTAATGTCCCCATTTTTTGGGTTCCCCTGTTCTCTAGTTCGAGATGACTTCCAAGGCTTATGTCAGCCTAGAAAGAAGGGTGAGATTATGTTATCGGTAAGCTTGGAGGATTTGGAGGAGTTATATGAGGCCTAGCCTAGTCTATTTACCATCTTTCATCATAGAGATCACTTCTGCATAGTTCATTCTTGGTTTTGTGGCATTCCGACGATTCTCATAATTTAAGCATATCATTGAGCATAATTTAATTAAATATACTAAAGGTGTTATTTGGATCATATTATTTGAGGGGACACCTTAGTGTAATAGCTCGTTGGAACCAAGACAAAAAGTTCTAAAGGTTGGGATGATGAGAAAAGGACTTCTAGCATCAGGAAAGGACTTCCAGCATGAGAAATAGAATTCCAATTAATCACTTTATGGCATCAAAAAGGGGATAAAAATGTCATAATGTAACTTTTAGATTAATAGTTACTTAAACATTAGTAAAAGTGAATTCTAATGTTTAAGTGAAAATTGAAAGGGGAATAAGGGTCATGTGCATTAATTCAAAGAGGAAAGATATAGAAGGGGCATCAGAGAAATATAAAAGGAGGGGTAGTGCTTCACTTTCCTCGTTATGTTTTGGATTTATCTCTTCTTTGGAGTGCTCTTTTGAGCCAAGGTTTTCATTGGGGTTTCGGCAAAACCCTTCCATTGTCGTTTGGTTTTGGCAGTGCAACATCCACCCTAGCTAGACAAGGAGGAGGAGATCCAACATGATCTTCACTTGGCATTCATATTAGGGTTCTACTTTAGCATGGAGGTGTAGTGACTTTCTTAGCATGATCGTGGAGGCCCCTTTATGGATCGATCCAACCATTTTATAGACCGTGGGGATTTTAGAGGGGTTGTGAGGGTTTATTGCAGGTTTGAGAGCCTCTTCTTGGCATTTGTGCATTTGATCCTCCCTTGAGGGGATCAAAATTGACTGGAGAGAGAAGTGTGAGGCTTGGAAGGGCAAGGCAACATCATCTTTGAGGCTAGTCATGAGCCTTTTTTCATTGAGGAAGAGGACGTGTCATCACTTGTGGTAGTTGTGGCATCTTCCAGGTTTTTGGATCGAGTTTGGTTGTTTTTTCATTGATTGTATTGCAGTTTCCATAAAAACCAATAGAGACTTATTATTGTTGTGTTTCTAGGTTCCATTCATAATAAATATTTACCCATATTGTCTCTCTATCTCATGTACTTTTGATTTGCGTAGAATGTGTTCGAAGAAAGTCTTTAGTAGGATGTATGCAAACTATTTGTAGAAAGATATCAACCAAATTATAACATGAAAGACATATGTAATGCAAATTGTTTTGCAAAAGATCACAACCATAAATAACAAAAATGCACAGCAAACATAATATCCTAGCCTAGTGGACTTGGGGATATTACAATAATAAATAATTATTTATTTAATATGGGTATATGAGATTTCTATATGGATTCATGATGATTTCATGAAGCAAACCATCATGTTAACTTCAACCTCCATAGGATTTTGGTTGCTTAATCTCGTCCAAAGAGTTGAATGTTCCTCAAGCCCCCAACCTTCAAATTTATTTGACTTGGAAAGTCTTAGCCACTTGACCATGGCCATGGCCTCTCTTTCTTTCTTCCCTCTCCATAGAAAGTTGAAACCTTTCTTCCTTATCTTTTTTTAAACCCCAATAAGAATATGTGTTATGTAGTGCCAATATACCATAGTTTCCTTTAAGACAAACTTTATAAGATTCAGTCTCGCCCATAGAGATAACCATTTGTTACACCAAATCTTAATTATCTTTTCTAGCTTACTGTATATTTAATGTCCCATTCCAAATAATCACTCTAGGACGATGACTTAGTGGTCTATGTCATTCATATAGGCCATAGTCGATTAAAAAGGGGAATTAATAGATTAATTAATTGATGTCATTTAGAGGAAAAAGAAACATTATAAAATGACATTGAGTAATTAAAAAGTCACTGGGGGAATAAAGTGAACAAAACCTTATAAAGTCACTTTAATCTTTTAAGTGAAGTTAAAAATTTAAAAGGGTCAACAAAACGCTGAGAATGATAAAAGAGAGATGAGGGTTCATTTCTCTCATTGTGTTGATCATTTTACTAAATCAATTTAGAGAGAGCTCTCATGGCTTGACTTGTTAGGATTTTTCAACAAAACCCTTATGGAGAGTTGGTTTCGCTGGTGAAATATTCCACCCTATCTAATCAAGAGGAAGAATTACCCATATTCTTCATTGGATTAGTTGGCTGAAGATAATACTTAGTTTTGCAGGGTTCGTGGGCCTTTGCGGAGACATATATTTGAGTGTGGCGGATGAGTCTGTTTGAGAGAGTCACCTTCTATCTTTGGGGGAGATCGAATCATTTTTGGAGACGTAGAGTCTTGTTGTTGGGGGACCGAGTTCCATTGTTGGGACACAATTCCTTGTAGTTGGTTCGTGTATTCATTGTGTAGGGCCAAGTTCTTTGTTGGGGATGAATTCCTTTGTGGTTGGGACATGTTATTGAGTATAAAGGTTGATTTTTGTGGAGGCAGCTAATTCCCCTTTTGGTAATAGTTCATGGAGCTTGGAGGTCCATTTCAGCCAACATTTTAGTCCCAATCCCTTGTCTATTCATCAACAAATAATACCATCAATTACAGGTGTACTTCAAGAGCCAAATCTATGAGTTTTTGTTGTGTAATATTTCATATTAGGAAAATAATAAAGTTGGGCAGTTGTTTATGTGAATTTGTTGTAGTAAAAATTTATTTGTTCATTAGTCATTATGTATTCTTGTTGTTACCTAAATTGCAAGCAATGAAATCTTTATATGGCACATAAAACCCTCTGCATATATCCTAAACACTTAAGTAACCAAACTAGAAATACAACAACAACAAACAAGGGTATTTTACTGTGGATGTGAACCTACATCCAAAGTGTTTGAAAAAAACACTGAACTAGAAAATCACCAAAAAACATAATAGAAACAGAAAAGGAGTTGTTACAGTGGGGTCTAGGTATGATAGCAAAGTGTTTGATGAAAATTCTAAGCCAATAAACCATCCAAACATAACAACAAGAAGTAGGAATTTATAACAATAGTGAGGGACATTTTAGTATAACCATATCAACAATGGTTGGCGTTCCATCGATCACCACTAATGAAGTTGTTGACACACTAGTGGATACAAAAATATCAAATATCACCATGGAAACTCAAGTATATCACAAAATTATTAAATTAGAGTTTAAGAAGTATGAACCTATCAGGGTACCATATTGGTATCCAAATTACGGGAAGAGTAGCACACAAGAATCAACGTACCAATGTCAACATCATTCTTACATATTGAAGCATTTGAAAATAAATACAACTCAAAGTCAACCGAAAAGAAGATCAAATCAAGACTCTTATCATCAAGGAGTTCTAGAAGAATCCATTTAGGTTGGATTAATCCTTCTTTGGTGCGACAATATTGTTTAAAACTTCGTAATTCATATCACCTCGTGAGCTCAACCTTGTCCAATAGGTGAAGTTACAAGAAGATGGATCATTCTATTAGAATAAATGTTCTTTTCCCATGCTTTAGGGACAAATCATTTTAAGGGGGAGGACTTGTAATATTCCCTGGGTATATTGCCAATATGTAATAATATATAAGCATTTATTGTAATAGTGATAATGTAGTTCGATATTATATGAATGTTGTAATAATGATAAGTTATGTCCTTTCCAAAGAACGTGACTTAGCACCCCCTACATGTATTTATATACATGTCCATTGTATTAATTTCATCTATCAATCTCATATATGTTCTTATAATAAATATATATTTATTTAATATGGATATATGGGATTTCTCTATGCATCCATGATGGTTTCATGAAGTTAACATCAAGTTTGCTTCCACCTCCATAAGTTCTTGGCTACTAAATTTTGTCCAAAGAGTTGAATTTTATTCAAGCCCCAAACCCCAAGTTTCTTGGGATTGGAGAGTCTTCACCACTTAAACTAGGCCATGGACTCTCTTTCTTTCCTTCCTATCGATAGAAAGATGACAACTTTCTTCCTTGTCTTCTTTTGAATACCTATAGGAATATGTGTTATGGATTTGCTAATATACCAGAGTTTCCTCTAAGACTAACTTTATAAGAGTTATTTTTTTATTAATTGGGTTGGTTGTCATTGATGTCAACCCTTGAAGAAAGTACAGTAGCACAAAGGTTTGGGTAATGGACCCAAGTTTGTTTGATAGATAACGGTATGCATTTTGATATATTTGTAGGTAAGACTATTCTAGATGGATAGTACATGTCATGCCATTTTCGGTGGTATGTGGAACGTCACATAACTCCTCACGGTTAGAGAKTTATGGCCATGTGAAGTTGGAGAACCCCCATGAATCATCTAGAATCCCCAAAAGGTCAAAGTAGTCAAAGTGGTTGCAAAGAAGAAGTTATTTAAATAATAAAGTGAAGTGATGAATGAGTGTACTATAATTCAAAGTATATACAAAATAAATTATTTAAATAATAAATTTAATGGATAAATTACTAAGTGGACAAGTGGTTAGAAGTGGGTTAGCCCTAAAATAAGGAAAGTGGGTTAAGATGGTTAAAAGGTA
>JZKD02S2222752.1:264438-294740 GCA_000966675.3 Picea glauca | reverse complement strand
TGGCTAGTCCTGAAACTAGTCTAAAACATGTGTTTCGGGTAAAAATGTCATAACTTCTTCATAACATATCCAAATTTAGTAAGACCAAATGTATTGGTTATAATACATTCTGTAGTATTTTGTCTACCATTTTCATATCTATAAAGAAATATTCTGTGCGGGGCACGCTCTACAAGTTCTCTCTCTAGAATAAGCCATAACTCAACAAGGTATGCCATTTTTTATATAACTCCTTTTCTGAGAGGTTCCAAGTAGTGAAACTTGGAGGAATTGCATAAAAGACACTAAAGAACATTGTATATTATTTTCAGATCTTTATTCATTACAAGTACATAGTTATGATTATTTCAAGTTAGGGTTGTTGACTAATCCAAAATTAGTCATGTGAAACTAAAGTAAAGTTTGATGAAAATGTTAGTCTCTTGTTGTTAAAGTTAAGGAAGGTTTGCAGGTATGTGATCATATACACTAGGTATATTACAGAGTTACAAATTATATTTGGATGAAGACATTGATGAGGGATTTTGGTTGAGGTACAGGTTGGTGCATGGTTGATGCACTTGTTTATGGTACAGGTTGATGTATGGTACATGTTGGTACAAGTTATTGGTATAGGTTGTTATAGGTTTATTGGTACATGTTTACAGTAGTATATCTCACAGTGATAGTGTGACAGTGGTTCCATCATTCTACTTCTACGTCAGGGAAGTTGGATAGGGAAAGGACAGGTGGTTGTATCCACCTTTCGGTTGTAGCCACCTTTCAGTTGTAGCCAGAGAACATAGGGGGTTGTAGCCTCCTTCTGGTTGTAGCCAGAGAATTGGGCATTTGGAGCTTCCCTCAGGTTGTAGCCTGATAAACTAGGGGGTTGGAGCCTCCTTCCAGTTGCAACTAGAAAACAAAGGAAGTTGGTGCTTCCAATGAATGTAATTATTAAAGACATATAAGAAAAAGCATTATGTGGTTTTCTCCAACTTTGGGTTTCCATGTAAAAACATTGGTGTACTATGTATGTGGATAATTTCTCATTATTTCATTGTTTATTTACTTTGCAATTATTGGATGATAATGCTACATTGATATAGCACTTGCATTATATGATTAAAAGGTATTAAATTACTCTATTACTGATTCACCCCCCCTCTCAGTAATCCAACATTAGTCTCTCTCTTAGAGATAACCATTTGTTACACCAAATATATACTACATTTTCTATCTTATTGTATAGATGTATCAATCATGGACAGCGGTCCATCGATCACCACTATTGAATTCGTTGACACACCGGTGAATACTAAAATCTCAAGTATTGACATGAAAACTCAAGTATATCATGAAATGACTAAACCAGAGTTTAAGAAGGATCAACTTCTAACGGTACCATATCAGAACCCAAATTATAAGAAGAGTGGCATGCAAGAATCAATGTACCAATGTCAACATTGTTATTACATATTAAAGCATCCAAAAATTGACTCGACTTGAAGTCAACCACAAAGAAGATTGAATCAAGACTCTTATCATTATAGAGTTCTAGAAAGAATCCATTTAGGTTGGATTGATCCTTTTTCGATGTGATTAAAGCTTTGGAATTCATATTTCCCTGTGACTTCAACCTTATCCAATAAGTGAAGTTATAATAAGATTGATCATTATATCAGAAGGAATGCTCTGTAACCATGCTTTGAGGACAAAGCATTTTAGGGGGGAGGAATTGTAATATACCTAGGGTATATTACCAATATGTAATTATGCATAAACATTTATTGTAATAGTATTCATGTATGTCAATGTTATATTAATGTTTTAAGAGTGACAATTCATGACCTCTTCCAATGGACATGACTTATCACCCCTTGCATGCATTTATATACATATCCATTATTTTCATTTCATTAATCAATCTCGTATATATTTATATGGTAAATAATTATTTAGTTTGACCCATCAAGCGGGACTATATATGTTTGGCACTATACATAAGGGAGGCCATTATACTTATATATTGTTCACTCTTCCCACCTTAGCCTAGACCAAAACCCATTGGAGTGATTACATCTTTCATTCTAGTGCTTCCAATAGACAAAGATGCTAAGAGATAAGAAGACAACAACACTACATTAGACATGAGAATTGTAATACCATGTGAAGCCTTTCATGCTCAAACATAGATACCCTTAGGAATTTGTCACCTTAAATCCTAGGATAACTCATACTGCACTAGCGGTTAGGATACCTCCTCTAGATCTAGTCCACGAGTTGCAACACCTCGGCAATGACACATATCTCATACTCGATCTCCCTACTCATCTAGTCCTTCTGATCAGACATCTATCATGATATTCTTCCCTACAACCTTGAATGGTAAGAGATATTGCATTAAGGGATTTTGATTTCCCCCTAGGAAATCCATCCCCCCTACCAATGTTGGTGTTTTTCTTCAGTTCTCCAAAACTCTTACACATAACTACACTATTGTTTTGTTTCCCTACTCCATTCTCTAAGGCTATAGATTTTAGGTATTTTACAACATAGGCTTGTTTTTCTTATTTCATGTTTTTTGTTTAGGAGAGGCCTTTGTGATCCCACTTTGTATCTCACACTATTGTACCTAGTAGTCTCATTGATCTACTTATGATCATTTGTTGGAAATTAATAAAATTATCATATCTTATCTATCCATTCATGAAGTGATCTATCATGCTCACTTCATCTTGCATGGGCTCTTGATTTCTAAAGCATGTGCAAAGAGATGAATGTTCTCCAATCCCCAACCCTCAATTTTCTTGGGCTTGGAGACTTTTTTCCACTTGACCCGGAATATGGCCTCTCTTTTTTTCCTCCCTCTCCATAGAAAGTTGAAATTTTTCTTCCTTAACTTTTTTTCAATCCCAATAGGAATATGTGCTATGGAGTGCAAATAAACTGTAGTTGCCTCTAAGACTGAATTTATAAGTGCTAGTCTCCCTCCTAAAGATAACCATTTGTTACACCAAATCTCAATTCTCTTTCCTATCTTAGTGTATAACCATATCCAATCATTAAACCCATATCCATTCGCCTTCAATTTGAAACTGGGATATTTTATCTCCTTTTGAAAGGGAACTTTGTGTTTTGGAGAGTGGTTTTTAAAATTTTGCACTAGCCCTCCAAAATCCTATGTAGAACAAGAGACGAATTTTGTACATTGGTTTTCACACAAATAGCCTTCATATATAGCCCCATGATCTCTTGAATCTTGATTTCATCTTAAATTGTACCATCTCAAATAATAGTACATCGTCAACAAACAACAAACGAGTTATTATATGTCTTATGGGCCATTTTTATACCTTTTAGGCCTTCTCTTGCTCTTGAGTATCAAATACATGCTTAAATATTCTACCGTGAGAAGAAATAAAAGTGGATACAAGGGGAATCCTTGTTTAAGCCTTCTACTTGGCTTGAAGAATGGTGTTGTTGGTCCATTAAACAATATAGAGAAAGAATTTAAACTCAAGCATCCCTCTATCCCATTGACCAATGGAAGAGTGAATCCCACATGGATTAACATTAACTTGATATATAAACATGAGACTTTGTCTGATCTAGGTGGATATCGATGTCCACCCACCTCTTCCAACTAGCTCACATACAATTTTCATCTTGGCAATTTTTTTCTCACTTTTCAGGTCCTAAACTTCAAGGGCCATTTTGAGACCTTAAACAACGTTTTTTGGCTTTGCCATAGTCGCACTATATATAGAGTTAGAATCTAATAAAAACATGTGTATTCCTCGGATATACCTTTCTAACGGGCTATCATGTGCCTAAAACAGAGATCGTATGCAAAAGTTACGACCCCGGAAAATTGATGTACCAATTTACCCCATCGGGGCCCACATGACTTTTGGCGCTTCATCTCCTAGGTTTAGCTTTTTGGATGTCTAGGATTTTCTTATTACTTCTTGATGCTAAAAAGTCTTGGAGGCATCATTTTAATCTTCTCAATTGAATGTTCATAGTAGCCACATATCTTCTTAGATATTAGCTACCACCATTCGAGCAAGATTGTTTCATTCTACATTTTACAATTTCGACAGATTTCTTTATTGAATAGAAGTTAAGTTTCACTGTATTTTTGTTATTATTCAATGTATCTTTATGTTAATGTTATAGATCTGTGTTTCATTTCATTCCTCTCATAAATCTGTATCAGTGGTATCAGAGTGGTCTTCTCTTCATTTGTTTCTCTGTGCATGTCCCCAACAAGGTTAGGGTATAAGCAGTTGGGACTTGAACCAGTTGAGCCTTTGCAAGATCGGCCTCGACGAACTCGATGGTCACCCATGGGGGAAGGAAAGAGAGATGATGGGGTGAGATATCCCTTCAAACTTTTTCTCGAGGAATACCTAACATGATAGAGGAACAAGATGATGGATAATTTTGCACAAATCCTTCGACGATTGCCAATAGGCAACACATCTTCCTCGAGCGAAGGCGTCGCCCCCTTCAAGGTACATATCAATTTTGATATTCCTATATTTGAAGGTCAGATAGATGTGGATGTTGTAGACAAATGGTTAAACCTTGTAAAAGGGTAGTTTTCTGTCCATAACTTTTCTGATAGAGAAAATATTACATTTGTGCTCCTTAAGGCCATCCCTCATGTCAAAGACTGGTGGGAGACTTTCTGTGAGAAAAAGGCAATAGAGGAATCTCCATTATTTGGAGTCACACCCACTTGGGGTTCTTTCAGGGATGTTATTAAGGAACAATACTACCTATTGTAAGTTATGACTAATTATATACAAGATGGACCACAGTGCGACAAGAAAGGGACCAAACCGTGGTAGAGTTCACCAACATCTTCCATACCTTGTGCACCAATATGGGTATCAAATACTCTAAGTGGCATCTGGTGCTCAAGTACCTCGATGGTATGCATAGATACATCTAGACAAAAATAGAGTTTATATAAATCTCGTCCTTGGGCGCTGCCTATCGATATGTTATCAAAATCTAGCATAAGCTTAAACAAAAGACGTCGTAGTTTGGGTCTGTGAACCCCTCACAATAGAAGCAGGGAAAATATATCCCCAACCCACAAAAAAAAGGCAAGAGAAAGGATGGATAGCCTTAGGACAACCAATCTAAGCCAAAAACAAAGAAGGAAAATGGGAAGACAAAGAAAGAAAATGGGAAGTGACGTGAGTTCCATAAGAGCCCCTGGCATAACACCATTGAATGCCACTCAAAGCAGTCATTGGTGGCCAAGGTGAAATCCTTTGAATCAGATGTGGGTTCTGACTCTAGGTAAAAACCAAAAAAATGGAGACGGATCCTTGACACAAAACCTAGTGTCACCGTTGCAACCACCAAGATCCAGCCCAGTGAACCTAATGAATTAAAGGAATATGAGCATCTATTTCATTCACAAACATGGGTGAAGGGTACTCTGATGCACTTCCTTATTGATAGAGATAGCCATAGGAACCTCATCTCTGCAGAGGTTGTCAAGTGGTTGGCTCTACCAACAAAATTGCACCCACAGTCGTACATCGTTGGATGGCTCCGCCAAGGGAGTGATCTTCGCATTATCCAAGAGTGTTTCCTTCCCTATGCCATCAAGCCCTTCAAAGATGAGGTATTGTGTTATGTTTCCCCCCTTGAAGTTTGTGATGTTATTTTGGGCCAAAATTATTTATGGAAACATCATGTTGTATATGATTCTAGGCATCGTAGTGTTATTATTACTTTAGACAGAAAATTATACAGGATACTTGAG
This sequence comes from Picea glauca, assembly GCA_000966675.3. Taxonomy (NCBI): domain Eukaryota; kingdom Viridiplantae; phylum Streptophyta; class Pinopsida; order Pinales; family Pinaceae; genus Picea; species Picea glauca. The sequence goes on along the minus strand of JZKD02S2222752.1, from coordinate 288,973 downwards.
GTAGTCCTACCTACTTCCATTTCCTTGATCTTTGCCAAGCAATGTAGGAAGGTCATCTCTCAAACCGAGAAGTTTGTCTTCTTCGTGATTCACGCTCAAAGTGAGAAGAAGGTTGCAGCCACATCCATGGCCTTTATGACAGGTCTCTCCATGTAGCAGAAGCAAGTGGATAAGGTTGTGGAACAATACAAAGACATATTCTCCTCACCCACTAGGGTACCTTTGCACTGTCAGGTCAAGCATTCAATTGATCCGACCCCCGATGCACTACTACCCAATGGGCCATTCTATCACCACTCTCTATCAAAAAATGAGGAAATCAAGTGTTATATCCAAGAGTTTCTCGAAAAGGGGCACATATGACCAAGCTCATCACCTTGTGGAATCCCAATCGTTCTTGTGCAGAAGAAAGACATGATCTCGAGACTCTGCATTGATTATCAGGACCTAAATAAAATCACAGTCAGGAATTGGTACCCAATTCACTGAATTGACAATCTCCTTGACCATATCAAGGGGGGAAAATACTTTAGTGAGATTGATTTGAATTCCAGCTACCACTAGGTCCCAATAGAGAAGACTGATGTATGGAAGACTACCTTCAAGTCCAAAAAAGGTATTTTTGAATGGTTGGTCATGCCCTTTGGCTTGACGAATTCCCCAACAACTTTCATGAGAATGATGGATGATATATTGCGACCTTTCACCAATTCTTTTGTGGTGGTGTATTTGGATGACATCATCATCTTCAACAAGAGTCTAGCGGAACACTTGCATCATATTCAACAGGTTATGCACACTCTGTGAAAACACAAGCTATATGAAAATTTGGAAAAATGATCCTTTGACATGAACAAGGTCCAATACCTAGGCTACATTATCGATGAGCATGGGGTGCATGTCGATCCAACCAAGATTCGGGTCATTTGTGAATAACCATCCCTGACCACACTCACTGATCTTCAGAGCTTCTTGGGCCTTGCCAATTTCTATCGTAGGTTCATGTTGGGATTCTCTCGCATTGCATGGGCCCTTAGCCAACTGACAAGGGGTGGTGGCAAGGAAAAGTTTGTGTGGGGCCAGTCGCAATAGAAAGTGTTCAATGAATTGAAACAACACTTGTACTTAGACCCAGTGCTCTCATTACCCGACCTGCATCAGCCTTTTGAGACTAATATAGATGCTTCAGAATATTTTGTGGGTGCAAATCTCACTCAACACAAACATCCTGTGGCCTATCATAGTGAGACATTATTAGATAGAATTCGTAAGTACCCCACTTATGACAAATAAATGTACTCCATTGTACAAGCCTACTGTCAGTGGAGGAATTACATTCTCGAGAAGGAGAAAACCATCCACAATGATCGTAATCCTCTGTAGTTCATGCAAACACAAGGAAAATTGCAGAGTGGCCACCATTAGAAGTGGTCCACATAAAGCACCAACCATGTCGCTAACTATCTGAGTCAACCTCCAGTGGCAGTACTAACCACGATGTTACACTCTTGTGGACACGAGACCTTTGGATAGCCCCAACTCTATGAGAGAGATCCTAACTTTGCCACTACCTACCATATGATGGGCACAAACACAGTTGTCACTAATCTCCATCTTCAAGATGGGTTGTTTTTCCATATGGGGCATCTATGTGTTCCATCAAGAGAGCAAGCGAATTTGATTTGGGAAGCTCACTACAGTCGGGTGGCAAGACACTTCGGCATAGAAATGACAGTGGCAGTACTAAAACAACATTTATATTGGCCAAAAATTCGACAAGATATCAAAAAGTATATCAGGTCTTGCACGACCTACACCATTTCCAAACCGGTCATTAAGAAACAAGGCATGTACACCCCTCTGCCTACTCCTGATAGGCCCTGGGAATCCATCTCAACAGACTACATGTTGGGCCTTCCTTCAACCAAGGCGATAAATGACTATGATTTTTTGGTTGTTGATCGATTTTCCAAGATGGTGATTCTATCCGCCTGCAAGAAGAGCATCACAGTGGAGGCCAATGCCAAGCTCTTCTTCGAACCAGTGTGGGTACATTTTGGGATACCACAAATCATCATCTCATATCAGGATAGTCATTTCCTTAGTACATTATGGTCGAGCCTTTGTTCACGGTTGGACACTTAGCTCTCCAAATCCACTACCTTTCACCCCCAAATGGATGGCCAAACTGAGTTCGTCAACATGATGATCGTGCATATCTTGTGCATGTACAATTCCAAGCATCTGTGCACATGGGATGAGAGTCTTCCCTATGTTCAGCACAATTACAACAGAGCCATACATAGCTCAAATGGCCACAACCCCTTTCAAGTGGGGTTGGGATTTCAAACATTGGGTCCCATGGATGTTTCACTACCCCTTGCATCCACACAGGCATAATCATCCCATGCTCAAAATGAACCCAACAAAGCCACCTAATTCATTGAACGAATACAACACATCCACCAACAGGTTCATGATATTTTGCAGAAGTCCAATGCCAAGTACAAACAATGCCATGATCAACATCAGGTGCCACACAAGTTTCAAGTGGGAGATAAAGTTTGGTTGCACTTGCAGAAAGAATGCCTTACAGAACCCCATTAGAATCTTCATCCACTCCATTATGGACCTTACACCATCACTAAGGTTGTGGGTGACAATGCTTTTGATCTCAAAATTCCCCCCTTCCTTGTCTTTCACCCATTGTTTAATGTGGACCTCCTTCGGCCATACTTTCCACCATTATTGGACACCTCAGAGATAGAAAAAGAGTTGACACGGATAGATCTCAACCCTGATTGCATGGAACTTTCATCCATTGATCATATCGTGGGCACACATGTCAAGGGCACTCACCACCAGAAGATTCAGCTTTATCATGTTTTCAAAGCAAGGCAACTTCTGCACCAAGGGAAGTGGCTCACTCGGGGAAAAATTCAATAGAAATTTCTTCATCTGATGTGGGAACTTAACACAATGGAGACCATTGCTTCCTAATGGGGGAGATTATCTTTGTTTTAGGCGCACGATATCCCGTTGTAAAGTTCTATTCGAGGAATACAAATGTTTCCATCACACTCTGACTCCATATATAGTGTGACTATGGCGATCCCAAAAAACGGTGTTTAGGGTCTCAAAACATCTCCAGAAGTTTAGGACCCGAAAATCTAGAAAACAATTGCCCAGATGAAAATTGTATATGAGCTAGTTAGAAGAAGTGGGTGGCCACTGATATCCACCTGGATCATTGTCATAATCTTTTGAGAGGTCTAATTTGATAATGAAAGTTGGCATATTTTTTGTCTTAATAGCGTGAAGATATTCTTAAGTTATCCCTACTATGTCTTGAATCTATCTTCCATTTAAGAAACCAAACTATTGAGATGAAATTTCCTTTGATAAGATTGTCTTTGTACTCCTTGCTATTAATTTGGCAACAGTTGTTTAAATTGAGTTATATAATGAATCGGCCTAAAATCCTCCAAAGACTCTAGGTTATATTTTTTAAGAATCAATGATTGGGAAGTGGAAATAAAATCTCCTAAGACTTTTCTAGAGTTCTTGAATTCCTCTACTACTACCAGAAGATCATCATCAATACATTCATAAAAAAACATATAGAATTAATAGGCCAAACATCGTTCCTAGGTTTTTCTCTCTATAAAATAAGTACACCACCTCCTTAGTCACAAGGTCCATCAAACATTCATTTTGGTTGTTTTCCACAAGCCTTTGGAAGAATGAAGAAATTCTTATTGCTTGAGCAATATTGGTTAGTTTTGACTCCTTAAACAAGGATTGAAAATGGGTTGTATGTACCTTAGATATCTCTTGAAAACTATTAACTCTAACTCTTTCAACATTTTGGATATCCCAAATTTTGTTCATCCTTTTTCTCATATTGGTGAAGTTATGAAAGAATCTTATATTCTCATCTCCATTTTCAATCCATATAGCTATGCTTTTGAGTTTCCATTGAGCGCTTTCCAAATTTAAGAGTCTTATAAATCTTAACTAAAAATACCACAAACATTCTAGATGTGAACATTCTAGGTTAACTATTCATCTTCACTAAAAATACCATGAACATTCTACTCATATATCTTTGCAATATGATCCTCCACACTCTACAAATACATGTGGGAGATATTTTTTTCTTGTACCTAATCAATTGTCACTTTCTTTATTTTTTCAAGGTTTTATTAAATTGGAAAATAGTTGATCCTTCATTATCACTATTTACATGCTTTGAATCCCTAATAACCATCTTATTGTAGTCCTCATACTACATCAAGCTTCATTTAAACGTAAAAGGGCTCGAAGGATTAAATCACCATTCTCCATTTGTAGGAAAATTGGAAATTGATCTAATATTCCCGTGGGGCCAATCCATGATTTGAACTTTGCCACCTCTGTCACGATTCTTTTAGATACAAAAACCCTATTGATTCTTTTTTATATGCCATCTTCCCCTAATCAATTATTTCTCCATGTAGGGGTTATCTTAATTGGCTTCACATAATAGAAATTTACCTCTTTAAAGACATGAATACTGATATCGATTAGGGAATATGACCTACCATACCTTACCCATGCCTCTCCTCTCTTTCTAGTAAAATTTAGATCACCACCTACTATAACATTCCCCCTCTTGATGCTTTCCTTCTCAAACCACTTCTCCCAAAATTATTCTTGTTTCCATATGGACCATGCATGTTGAAAAATGAGTAGGTCTTACCTAAACTCAATGATTGGAGTTATACTTGTATTCCAGAAAAAATCATTTATGAACTAAGCATGCTACACCTCTTGTTCCACCTAGTGATCAAGCCTCATGACCTATCCACTGAGTTCAAAGCCATAAAATCCCATTGCCTAAGAGTCCCCTTCAAAGAATCAATGACCACACTACATGCCACTGTTCTTTCCTACAAGCAAATAACATCCACATTGTGAGAACTAACTAATCTATGAATCTTTTTATGGGTTGCACCCATCCCTCAAATATTTAAAGATAGTAGGATCATTTTTTAACCTTTTTGAAGGACTTCCTTTCTTTAAGGGTCTTCGATATGTTGCTCTGCTTCCCAAGATTGAATTAATGTTTGTCTTTTTCCTTTTCTAATGTATATAATACTTCCTACCTTGTGATGCAAACCCCCTACCCCAGTGGGGTCCGTGACCTCTCAGTCACTGGATTGTCCTCTAATTCTGAGATGGAACAGCTCTTTCAGGTCCTCACTGAAACCCTGAAAATCAGATCCACAGGTCCAAATCCGAACTCAGCCAACTTTCACAAACGCCTAGTGTGGCCTCTAACCCCACACAACCAAAGGTCGTGACCACACCCTTATCCTACAAGGTGTTTCACGTTTCGCGATTCGGGGTTTCTCAAGGGAGTCACCCTTGACTCGGTCTTAACGGTGATTAGCTCCTGTTCAAACCTCGTTCCATACGATCGTTCATCGTGACCTTGCGCTAAACCAAAAAAAAATGATTTTCGTGGACTGAGACTTCTACAATCAAGCATCTCGTCTCTTTTCTACTCAGATCCCTGAATCTCGATTAGGGTTCTAGCTAAGTGCTAGCTCTCCTCCATATGCTCGTGATGTGGCCACTGGCTAGGGATTAATTCCTAGCACCAATCCTTTTCGGCTTTCATGATTCGCAAGACCACAAACAATGCTCCCTCCACTTCAAACTCCCGGTACCAAAATCCCGGAGATTTAGATCAATGGCCTAGATCCGCCACAATCTAATGACTCAGATCTATTCTCTGAACTCCTTGTCAGGTTTTGCATTTCACGAAATCAGAGGTAAGGAATATCCCTACTCCTTTAAATCCCTGGTATCGAAACAACGATGCTATAGATCGACGACACACAATAATCTCGATCCAATGGCCGATGTTTCTCCACGTCTGGCCCTTCACGAATTCCCTTAGCTCCTTACATTGACTCTGTTCCAAGGATTCCCTGGTTGATCAGATCTGTCGACACCTTTCCTCTCCACGATGGATGGTCTTAATTATTTTGACGATTCTCTCAAACATCGACTGCTCACCACATGTCCCAACTCTCAATTTCTTCTCCAGTTGACAGGTGTCCCCCCCCGGTGAAATATGACAGTCGTCGAGATTTCACAACACGCGAGTTCAAAGGAATTTCACCCTTGTTCGTTTCCACCATCCATTCAACTCCTCGCAGTTCGTCTAGATCCGATGGCTATCGGCTCCCTACATTTAGATCTTATGGTTACTGTGATCTCCCTCTTGAGCCTGCGTTCATTTCCAGACTTAGGAAATTTTCTAAGTGTCGAGAACTCAGTCTTCAATCCTTCTTCAACTGAATCTTCGTGCGCAAAAACGCTATCCTTCCTGAGTTTCATCTTCTTGGAGATTTACTCCTGCGCACACCTCACATTCAAGTATCTCGAATATCTCAGATTCGAGGCGATTTCTTGAAAAGAAATGTATTTCGCCCACCTGGTGTTCCTCTATGTTGTTCCTTAGAAACCTAATCGTTTCTCGGTGTTGTGCTCACTTTACACCTGGACTCTCAAGGTTTCCCTTTCTCTCTCTAAACCTCCCCTTCTGAATCATTCTGGGATTCATTCAATGCACACCTTGTGTTTGGGATGCACACATTGCATACAGGTTCAGAAGAAACAATTGAAACTCATTCAGTTTCGTTATGAGTTCATGCAACAAGCGCCTAAATCACTCATGCATAAAATGAACTGTCACTATTACACATAGACAGAATAACATACATTCATTCATAGACAAGATGAACACAACTCAAGAAGATTTGCATAACAATGTTAAAATTTTGCATAAATTCTACCCATTTTGCATGTTTTTGATTCATCTTTTCTTGCCTAGTAATAAACTGCAAAGCATGATTATCGTTGTACAAGAAAAATTCTTTAGGAATTAAGTAATGCCTCCATTTTTTCAATGCTTGGATCACCGCATAGAATTTCTTGTCATACATGGAATAACTTTTCTTGGCATCATTCAGTTCCTCATTGAAATAAGCAACTGGATTATTCTCCTGACTCAAGATTGCTCCAATAGCAAATTCGCTTGTGTCACACTTCACCTGGAACGTTTTCCCAAAATCTGGCAAGACCAGAATTGGTTGTTCCATGATATTTTCTTTCAACACTTTGAAGCTTCTTTTAGCTTCTTCTGTCCAAATGAAGGACTTGTGTTTCTTCTTCACAGTATCCAACATGGGTGCACATATGCCACAGAAATTTCTGATAAATTTCCTATAAAATCTTACTAACCCATGAAAACTTCTTACTTCAAATATGTTGCTCGATGGCGGCCATTCTCTAATCGCTTTCACCTTTTCTGGGTCCATCTTCAATTCATTCTAAGAGATTACGAATCCCAAATATATGATCTCCTTCTTCATAAAAGAACACTTCTTCTGATTTATCAACAATTTTTCTCTCTGCAACCTTTCCATCACTACTATCAGATGTCTTAGGTGTTCGCCTTTCGTCTTGCTAAAAAATAGTATGTCATCCAGGTATACTATGACAAATTTGTCGATGAAGTCTTTCAATACTTCATTCATTAACCTCATAAATGTGCTCGGTGCATTTGTCATCCCAAATGGCATGACCAACCATTCAAACAATCATTCATTCATCTTGAATGTTGTTTTCCATTCATCTCCTTCTCTTATCCTTATTTGATGATATCCTCTCTTCAAGTCTATCTTGGAAAAACAACTTGCTCCACTCAGAAAGTCCATCAAATCATCCATCCTTGGTAAAGGAAATCTGTACCTAATGGTTATCTTGTTGATGGCTTTGGAATCTATACACATTCTCCATACTCCATCTTTCTTTGGGATTAATGCAGCTGGTACTGCACATGGGCTTAGGCTTTCCATGACTAACCCTTTATCCAACAACTCCTGGACTTGATTCTTGACCTCCTCATTCTCTCTAGGCATCAACCTATAAGCTGCTTTGTTTGGTAAACTAGCTCCTGGAATAAGGTCAATGTGATGGCTTATGCTCCTGATAGGTGGAAATGAGTGTGGTAACTCATCCACAACTATATCAGCAAAGTTTTCCAACGGCTCTTGGATTTATATAGGCAAATATTCTACATAAGTATTTGTAAGGATAACTCTAGGCTTCCCCACAAGAACGAACTACATTTCCTTCTCCTTCTTGACTTCCTTCAAGAGTTCCTTCCCACTCATGAGAAGTATGCTTGAACTAGCTTCTGTCTTTTTCTCTTTATTTTCTATGGGTAACAACATATGTGTCCTACCATTATTTTCTAGGGTATAGGTATTTTTCCTCCCTTCATGAATAACCTTTCGGTCATATTGCCACAGTCTCCCCAATAAAATATGGCAGACATCCATAGGGATTACATCACATAATATTTCATCTTTGTAACCTCCTATTTTAAATTCAACTTGGCATTGTTGACTTACCATGACTTGATGTCCTTTCTGCAACCACGATACCTTATATGGCTTTGGATGTGCGGTTGTCTTCAATTCCAGCTTCTCCACCATCTCCATGGATACTAGATTGTCAATGCTTCCACTGTCTATGATCACCTTGCAAACTATGTCTTTCGTCTTGCAAGTAGTTCTGAACAGGCTCGTTCGTTGAACTGGTTCCTTTGGTTCCTTCTCTAGTTTGAGAAGGAATTTCCTCATCACGAGGTTTCTTCCACCTTCTGCTGCTTTTGTTTCCACGTGCTTCTCTGCTTCAGCAATGTGAGCTTCTTCGCCTTCTCTTTTTCTATCCGGACATTCCCGAGATTTGTGCCCCTCTTTTCCACAGGTATAGCATTTAACTATGCCACCTCTGGCTCTTCCTCTTCCTCTTCCCCTGGAAAAAGAACTTCGTCCACCATATTGTCCCTCTTTATAGCTTCTACCCTTCTCTTGGTGACTATGCTACTTGTCATATTCAGGTTTCGACTTCTGGAACTTGTCTCTGTTGATTCCTTTGCCTCTGCTTCGTTGACTTTGCCTCCTGGCTAAAAAAAATTTCAGATTTCAAGGCTTCTTGATAGGCTTCCTCTACTGTACTGACAGACATCATGCTAATTTCTTCTTGTATTTCATATCACATCCCATTTATATATCTGGTTGCCTTCTCATCCTCGTTTTCTTTTTGGCCAACTCTAATGTTCATTCGGTAAAACTCTTCAGTGTACTCCTTCACTGATAGACCCCTTTGTTTTAGGTTCTGCAATCTTCTATAAAGATTGATTTGGTAATCCTTTGGGATAAACTTGGCTTTCATCTTAGCTACCATCCTATCCAAGCTTTTAATTTTTTGCTTACCATTTCTTCTGCGCTCAGCTTGCAGTTCATCCCACCATAATGTTGCGTGACCTTTCAATCTCATCACTGGATGTTTTACCATTTTGTCCTCTTCAATATCTTCATAATTGAAGTATTTATCCATGGCACGTACCCAGTCTAACAATTCTTCAACTTCCAGATTGCCTTCGTACATAGGTACCTCTATCCTCTCTCCGGCTCCAATATTTGAAACAGCTTTGATCAAGCGATCTTGTGCAGCATCCTCTACATCATGTGCTTCTCCTTCTGCTTCTTCTTCACTTTCAGCTTCACTGATATCACCAGCATCTGGTTCCCTTCTCTATGTTGTTTCCATGGCGTCCAATCTCATTCTGAGTCGCCTCATTTCTTCTTCCATCTCTACATTTTTTCTACGCCTCCTTGGCGGCATGACTTCACTGTGTCACCTACTAACAGAAATTTTTAAAATTTCATTGATACCACAAATGGCACCAACTTTCCTCCTTTCTCTTTTGTCTGCGGTCTGCAAAAAAACCTAAATTAGGCTCTGATACCACCTGATGCAAACCCCCTAACCTAGTGGGGTCTGTGACCTATCGGTCACTGGATCATCCTCTAATTTCGAGTTGGAACAGCTCTTTTGGGTCCTCACTGGAACCCTAAAAATCAGATCCACAAGTCCAAATCCGAACTCAGCCAGCTTTCATAAACACCTAGTGTGGCCTCTAACCCCGCATGACCAAAGGTTGTGACCACACCCTTATCCTACAAGGTGTTTCGCATTTCGTGATTCAGGGTTTCTCGAGGGAGTCACCCTCGACTCGGGCTTAATGGTGATTAGCTCCCATTCAAACCTCGTTCCATACGACCGTTCGTCATGACCTTGCGCTAAACCAAAAAAATGCTTTTCGTGGACCGATACTTCTACAGTCAAGCGTCCTGTCTCTTTGCTACTCGGATCCCCGAATCCTTATCAGGGCTCTAGCTAAGCACTAGCTCTCCTCTGTATGCTCGTGATGTGGCCATTGGCTAGGGATTAAGTCCCAACACTAATCCTTTTTAGCTTTCGCGATTCGCAAGACCACGAACAATGCTTCCTCCACTCCAGACTCCCAGTACCGAAATCTCGGAGATCTAGATCCACAACCTATATCTTCCACAATTTAACGGCTCAGATCTATTCTTCGAACTCCTTGTCAGGTTTCGCATTTCGCGAAATCATAGGTAAGGAATACCCCTACTCCTTTGAATCCCCGGTGTTGAAACGACGATGCTATAGATCGACAGCTCATAGTAAGCTTGATCTGATGATCGATGTTTCTCCATGTCTAGCCTTTTGTGAATTCCCTTAGCCCCTTTCATTTACTTTGTTCCAAGGATTCCATGGTTGATCAAATCTATCGACACCTATCCTCTCCACGATGGGCGGTCTTGATTATTTCGGCAATTCTCTCAAACGTTGACTGCTCACCACATGTCCCAACTCTCGATCTCTTCTCCAGTTGATGGGTGTCTCCCCCCCCCCCCTCGAAATATGACAGTCGTCGGGATTTCGCAACATGCGATTTCAAAGGAATTTCACCCTTGTTTGTTTCCATCGTCCGTTCAACTCCTCGCATTTCTTCTAGATTCGACGACTATCGGCTCCTGCATTCAGATCTTACAGTTACTGTGATCTCCCTCTTGAGCCTGTGTTCATTTCCAGACTTAGGAAATTTTCTGAGTGTCGAGAACTCAGTCTTCAATCCTTCTTCAACTGAAGCTTCGTGCGCGAAAATGCTATCCTTCCTGAGGTTCGTCTTCCCAGAGATTTACTCCTATGCACACCTTGCATTCGAGTATATCGAATATCTCATATTCAAGGTGATTTCTTGAAAAGAATTTATTTCACCCACCTGGCATTCCTCTGCATTGTTCCTTAGCAACTTAATCATTTCTCGACGTTGTGTACACCTTACACCTGGACTCTCGAGGTTTCCCTTGTTCTCTCTGAACCTCCCCTTCTGAATCGTTCTGGGATTCAGTCAATGCACACCTTGTGTTTGGGATTCACACCTTGCATACAGGTTCAGAAAAAACAATTGAAACCCATCCAGTTCTATTACAAGTTCATGCAGCAATCCCCTAAATCACTCATGCATAAAATGAAATGTCACTATTACACATACATAGAATAACATACATTCACTCATACACAAGATGAACACAACTCAAGCAGATTTGGGACCATTTTCATCTGTTCTATTCATTCTTAAAAACAAAAATTACATAGTGTTTATGCTCCATTCTATTCTTCTCTCCCTCTGTTACTCATCCATCCTCTACTATTACAATGCAATCGAAAATCTATCTAAGGACAGGCTCCCTGAGTTGTCTCGTCCTTTCCTGAAATCTATTAAATTTAGAATTCAAACCATCACCTAACTAGTGTTTTTATAATAACTACCATTTATTGCGGGATCGAGTCTACACTCCATATCCTCGATTTCTTACAGTCCTGAAGACTTTACAAACAAGTTACAATTTAAAATGTTGTTTCCAAAAAAAAATATCCCAACAACCAATTTAATTTCTGAGTAAATGCTTGATTTGAACTCTGCATTACTGAGATGTCATTCTTCTCTCCTCCATGTGTGCTTTGATGGCTATGAAGGCGATGCTCCTGCATCACCTTGTGGGGGTATCATGCCATTTTCACATCCATCTAGTTGAAGACCACCTTCTACCTTTACATCCTAAGAATCAATAGAAAAAGGTTTAGAGGATCTTAGATAATACCTCATTTATTTATTTTGTTCATATTATCTTTTTAAGGCTTTATTCTCATTGCTTCCCACACTTTGTAAAGTTACCCCATCCCCACATACATCACTTGGAACCTAGTTTGGGTTTTTCCTTTGTTATTTTACCTCTTCCCTCAATTGTTCTAGCACCACATCCACTACAGTTTGTGTGACTTTCGAGGCCAGGTTAACTACATTGGAAAAATTATATAGGAAAACTTATGTAGGTCTACTTCATAGTGTAAGATGAACCCACAACAAAATGGGAGACCTCCCATTTTTTTTGACTAACCTCCTCAAATTTAGAATTTTATCCTACAACTTGGTAGTCAATTTTCATGTTAGCTAGCATCTCAATTGGATTGAGGGGAGTGGGCTTGTAGGTTCCTACAGTTTCCTTTCCTCGTGATTTTATTCCCAAAATTCCACCTTTTCTTTTTATATTCATTGAGGGTGTGGGGGATCTCTAATCTTGAGCTACTTTCTTCTTTGGTGAATCACCTCTACCAATCTTCAAGGGACAATCATACTTTATGTGTACATGTTGATGACATTGGTGACATTAAAATGATACATTTTGATAATCAACAATTTGAATAATTTTCCTTCTTTCGTATACAATCTCTAGGATGTATGTCAATCCCTTTCTTAAATCCATATCAATGCACATTTTTGGTACAATTCTATAAGAATTTGAACAATGGTTAGGGCCAAAACATATGAACTTACCTAGATTTTTTCTTATAGCCATCAAAGTTTTATCATGCCATAACTCGATTGGAAAACAAGGTAGTTTTACCCACAATGCTTATGTAGTCATATGCTCCTTGTTAGGGTCAAAAGAAGGTCCCCGCTCTTTTAGTTCCATATATGTATTACTCCAGAACTAGTGCCCTGATCTGATATTTTTTATGTCTTCTTCCAAAAACACAAATGTTATCCATCCTTTCGAAAGAATATGGAAAGATGGGAGATTCCCCACTATTGGCAACCAATGTTGTTCCACCTAATGTCTCAATGTAGCTTCAAAGATATAATTTCCATGAAATTTTCCAACGAAAGCCTTATGTTGGTAATCATTTATCTCCTCCAACATAACTCCTTCACCCACTATCAATGTTAGCCTCTCTCCTTTTTGTTTGACTACCCACTCCAATTTCCTATCATACTTATTTTCCCTTGGATATTTTGGCTTAAGGTATAAACATTTCACTAGAGGATCAACACATAACTCTTTTATGGTTTGTTTTAAATATTGATCTACCTACACATGCTTTTTTCCTCGAGGTCTTTTAGCTCTAGAGGTCAACATGTATGAAATATTTCCCTCTATCTTTGAGATAAAACCTATGCCTTTACTTCATTCATGGGAAGCGGGGGAGGCATTATCATTATAGCCTCCCCTTTGTCACATCACCTAAATCTACCTTATGGCACAAAAATGCACTTTTGGTTAGTAATGTTGAGGTTGAATCCCCACTTTGACCTTTAGGAAATGATGGAGATTGATTGAGTAGGCATTGAAAAGTCTCCTTGCCCTTCCCCACTAAAAATACTTTAGGTCTCTTTGATGCATTAGATATGACTATGGATCTAGGGTTCCCATCAAACCCTAGACCAAATTTTAACTTTTAAGAAAGAATAGGAGCCAAGGAAAATGACTTACCAGTATGGTCACTTAGGGTAGAGGTACCAAAGGTTGGAAAATTAAGTTTGGTCCCAAGATTTCCAAAGGATATACCAAATAATATACAAGTTCTTCATCTCCTTCCCTATTATGCAATCCTTCCATCTCCACTTCTTCTAGCCACCCCATTGTCTCCCTCAATGTCACATCATCCATGTGTATAATCAATATGTACTTTATAAAATGAAGAGACAAGAATACAAAAATATTAGAAGTTAATAGGACATGAGTGAGGCGTGTCAAGTTGGACACATGACAATAAACTTGTTGAGGCTACAAACTTTTACTTAGAATTAAGAATTGGATACTCAATAATTGGTTGAAAAACTTGGAATAAGGAGAACAACAAGTAGGGAATTTTCACTCTATTTGAAATTTTTTTAGGGTAAAAAACACTAAAAAATGTTTGAAAATTATGATCGCCGTTTTTTTTACTTCAAATAATAAATTTTAGAATTTGCTTCAAAATGACTAAAATAGTTGTCTGGATCATTGTTGAGCACACACTTACACTGAGAGGTAGGGGGGTGAAACAGTATCAGACTGTATTTTTTCTTTTTAACATTTATAAACCATAATGAAGCAATTACATAAATGTAACAACTAGAAGACACAATATTTAATGTGGAAACCCTTTCAAGAGAAAAACACAAAAACTTGTTTTTATAATTGTGTAGGCACCAACCTGCTAGATACACCAACCCCCTCTATTGTTTGTAAGCATCGACCTAATGGAGACACCAATCCCCTATGTTGTTTGTAGGCACCAACCCACTAGAGACATAAATCCCCACAACTCTTTGTTTTCTAGGCATTAACCTACTTACAAGTTTACAGGTTCTTCATATGCATTTCCTTCATTAGTATGTTTGATTCTTTTGTCTTCACCAAATATACTTTGTGCTCATTACTTATTCTTTCACCAGATCCGCTTTGTGCTCGTTACTTTGTATTTCTCCATATTTGCTCCGTGCTCGCTACTTCTGCTTTAACTTTGCCTTCACTAGATCTTCTTGCTTCTTCCTTTGCAAGTTTTTCTTGCTAGAACACCAGATCTATTTGTTAGAACACCAAATCAGATCTTCGCTAATATTTAATCGTCGCTCCTTGAATGATATTCAATGGTCACTCCTCAAATGATATGCATAAGAATATTACATTTTCACCCACACACTTTATTTCTCATGATCATATTCTCCTTTATACTTTACCATTAGTTCTACAAGAAGAGTCATGTTCATTTGAAAACACACTAATTTTATTAAATAAATAATCAATTTCCCCCTTTTTTATTTTTTTATTTTTTTATTTATTTTTCAACATACCATGGGTAAAATACCACCATGGGTTTTAAAACCATGTGAAATTTTACTCTACTTTCACTTTTACATTTTTTAATCCACTTTCATGTTTACTCCACTTTTACGTAAATTCATTTCTAATCCACTTTCATGTTTTACTCCACTTTTACAGAACTTTAATTCTAGTCCACTTTCACGTAACTTCATTTCTAATCCACTTACACTTTTGTATTTATTAAAGTCACATTTCCTTCAAATATTTATATGTGAATACTTACGTACCTTTGACATCAATGACAATAATTTATTCAACAATCTCCCCCTTTGTCATTGATGGCATCCCTGTACTAAAAAACATGTAATCCTCCAGAAATAGAAAGAATTTTCCCTTGTCTACTACTCTCTCCCTATATCTAATTCTCCTCCCCTTGTCTACAACTCTCCCCCTATCTATAATTCTCCTCCTCCGGTTTGCTACTCTCCCCTTGTTTGCAACTCTCCTCCTGTCTGTAACTCTCCCCCTTTGACATCAATGGAAAAGATATGCTCCCCCTAAGTTGTGCTTCTTTACTGACGAGATGAGATGGATATCACTCCCAACTTTTATATGAGATATTCAAATGTTTCTCTTACAAGGGGTTTGGTAAAAATATCTGCAACCTGTTCCTTGGTGGCAATGTATTCCATATTGACACTTAGTTCGACTACATGTTCTCCTGGGAAGTGGTACTCGATGGGAATATGCTTCGTCTTTTAGTGCATAACGAGATTCTTTCAAATGTTGATTGCACTTGTGTTGTCACAGATGATTGATATTGGTTTTTTTATCGCACGAGTTGGAGGTCGGGAAAATCCCGACCCAACTACCAAATGGTGACAACTTTTAGAATACCTATCCATTGTCACCATAGGAAGGTATTTTCGTCACTTTAGAGATGAGAGAATTCCTTCAAGGGGGAAATATCGGTTACCCTAGGGGGAAATGAGATGGAAAATGTGATGTATGAATGGATTCCCCTATAGGTAAAGTTTCTATGTGTGGAGAAGGGATTTAATAAGGTCTTGATGGAAACCAAGATTTCCAAGAATTAGTAAACCTTATCAATATTGGTTGTACCTGCCCGAGAGACAAAGAAAATGAATATACAAGCCCAAATATATGATGGAATAGAAAGTTAGGTTTGGTGTCCCTATTTGCAGCAGTTATTAGCAGTATATATCAGTAATGAAAATGATAATAAATGTTTCAAACAAGTTGCTAAAATTCTAGTTGAAAGAGCAGGAGATAAACTAGAAACAACTAGATCAACTTAGGTAAGATAGAATTAGACTTTAGCAATGAAACAAGGTTCCAACAAAAGGTGTTTGCAGAGATATTTTGTAGCCTTATGGTGGTATAAAACTAGTTGTTACAGTAGTAAAACCAACCACCAAAAATCACAAAGAATCCACCCAAAAGTTGCACTAGACCAAGTAGATAAATGTGGCAAACTCTTGAAAAATTATGACAGTTGAAAAGCAAGTTATAAATGAAAAAGTGTTAGGGTTTTTTCAGCCCTAATGGATATATATGAAGTCTTATAACAAAATCAAGAAGTACTTAAGAAAATATGATTCCCTAGTGGCTCAATAAAGCTTATAGAGCAAAGAATTTATTCCAACTTAAACAACCTTCAAATCATAAAATTTCATGTTAACCAATGCAATATTTTATTTCTCCAATGCAATTATACTAGTACGTTTATCTATTGGGTTATGGAATCAAGTAAATAAAGAGCCAAACAATGTTATCCTTGGGGGCATAAACCCTCTTACACCCCAAGACAAGCAAATGCTAAGCTAGGAGATACTAGGAGGATGTAAGCCCTTTTAATTCTCCTAGAAAAACCTTCTGCAACAAATAACTTCTAGACAAAAATGATAGATAATGGTGGGGTTGTAAATCATTATACTCCCCAAGAAATATAGCAAATTGAAATTGTGACTAAGCAATGAATCATCAACAAGATAAATCCTTACCTATCTCAAGAGATGACAAGATAAACCTCCTCTTACCAAGATAAATCCACCACACATGCCAAAGAAAAAATCCCAGAAGGGTAGTGCACTACTTCTTCCACCAATAGAATAAAGAAACCACGATAAGAAGCACAAGAGAGAGAAGGTTTCCCAAGAATGGAAAAAATTTCAGCCAAATACTTCTCACAATGGGAGAGTTTTGTTATGAAAAGAGATTCACGTGATCTCTATTTATACAGAATGTCTATAACATAGTTTTTCCACTTAATTAGGGTAAAACATAAGATAAGGGGTCAACAACCCTTATATTACCCCTTTAGACAAATAATAATAACAAATTTTCATTTTTTTCACATTAGAAACCCTAAAACAAGATGACGACACCCTTTTAGGGGACATTTTGACATTTGGAGCAAGTCATTGGAGAGGAAAGTGGAGGTCGTTGGGGCTCTGAGAGCCTCCTCTACTGATATTATGGTATCTGTGGGAGCTATTTACCTCCACCTATAAACCTGACGAGGATAGAATACTCTGGGAAGCAAGAAGAAACCCTAATGAGTTGGCTAATAACCATAGAAGACTTGTCGGCTCAAGAAGATAATTTATATTAGGTTATTAACCTCCAAGAGAAGAAGTCAGCCAAAAATAATAATATATACCAAATTGACATATACCCAGAATGAGAAGTCGGCCCAGGTAGTTAGCCAGAATTAGTATTAATACAAGAGGCCAATTCTCATTCTGGTAGGCAGTCTCAGAATTGCAGAGCAACAACTTGTGTGCACTGCAGTTCCCAGTCTTGTGCGTAGGTTTGAGGAGAGTTTCCATTGCAGCTGCTGCAACTAACAGATCATGTTTGTCTTGGACTATCTCTTGGTTAGGGTTTGGACTATCTGATCAGCTCTTGTTGGTGCGATATCCTTGGGGAAAGGTACGCCACCCTTTGTTTGGCTATCTAGTAGAGGGTTTTCTTCCGGAGTGATTCTCTGTCAAGGTTAAGGTGCTTAGAGGGTGGCTTCGTCCTATGGTTGGGTGACAATAGAGATATTGTCAATGGTAAAATGATCACATCCATTATATTCTAACAGGTTATGGTCCCACACCTCCTTCATTCAGTCTAACCGCTGGAAGGAAACATAGCCGTAAGGATATTGAGCTCGTTGAAGAATTGCTGCTAGGGTTTCTAGTAGGAGCAGTCACCATAGCACTGTCGCTAGGGTTAATAGCAGGTGAAGTTGCAGAAACCCTAATCCTCTCATTGAGGCACCTTAAGTGAAGGGATTGACCTAATTTCCAAATAGATCAGTGTGCCCTAGCCTAGCGCATCTCCTGATACTCTCAGCAAGCCAAGACATCAAGTTTGAGTTTCTGGTCAAATCTAGGGCTGACCAAGTCAAAGCAGCCATGACTTACTCTATGAAGTCAAAGAACAAGTTAGATAGAGCTTCTAAATTTAGAGCATGGAAGACAAGGATCGACCTCATCCTTGCCAAGAATAAAGTGTTGAATATTGTGAAAGAAAAGATCATGGAACGAGTGTTTGAAGAAGGAAAAGAGAAGGAACCACAAAACATTGCAGTTATGGAAAAGTTCAAAGACGGTGACATCAATGATATGAGTATCATAGTGGAATATATAAAATACCACTTTATACCCTACATCTCCCATCTTGACTCATTGAAGAAGATGTACGATGCCCTAACAAATATCTTCTCGGTCAGAAACATTGGACAAGTTATGAGTTTGAAGAATGAGCTCTGTGACATGAAGATGAATGATGAGGACAACATAACATCATATTTTGTGAGAGTCTCTCAGTTAAGAGATCAACTACAAGCTATTGAAGAGATCATCTCAAAGAAGGAATTGGTAAACATAGTACTCAATGGTCTTCCCAGGATGTGGGATTCATTTGCCGCAAGCATGAACACAAGAAAGGAGTATCCGACATCTGAAGAACTTTGGACTTGTTGTGCTCAAGAAGAATCAAGGATCAGTGCAAAAGAGAAACCCCAAAATAATTACGATGATCAAGCCTTCACAGCAAGATTCAAGAAATTCAGGGACAAAAGGAAGTTTGGTTCAAAGAGGAAGACAAATCAAGAGAAAGATATTTCAGAAATATAATGCTTCAACTATCGAAAGTATGGTCACTACAAGAATCTTTGTCCTGAGCTAAAGAGAAGTAAGGAGAAACACAAAGCATCAATTTTCAAAGAAAAGGAACCTACAAAGAAGACTAAGCAGGATGAAAGAGACTTCTTCTTCTAAAGGTAACAATACTCTTCTTATTTCTTGTACATATCTTGTTTGCATCGTCTCTGTACATATCTTGTATATCTATATCTTGGAAGATAATGTGTTCCAAGAAGAACTATACCTATGGAATAACAACAAGATAAATATTGATATCATTAGATAATACACATGAAAGGATGAAATACATCAAACAAATCATGTGGAAGCTATTGCAAGATAAGCCGAATCAATCATGAAGAGACTTAGAAGAAGCAAAGACAGAAATAAGTCAGCAATCAAGAAGAAATTAGAGAAAGATCTATGACGTTTTGTAGAAGACAACAAGACGGAAGCGTGGACTCTGTTAGACAAAGAGAACCAATTATATATTGCAGAAGACAATAAGGATGTAGATGGAAGCGTGGACTTTGTTAGATGGAGGGAGCCAATTATATGCACTCATACATGAAGCAAGGATTAGGAGGGAGCTAATCCCATGATCCATTGAAGATGATGAAGTATATATCCATGGCAGCAGCCATGAAAGACAATACGTGTCTAGTTCAACCTCAGAAGAATTCTTCTTCGAAGAGAAGCCTTAAAGTATCCCTGGTTTTCCATCCACATCCATGATCCTATGATGAAAGAAAGAAATGGAATCTTTAGGGCATGGAATCTATAAGAAACTCCATGTACCCGAGAACTAAAGAAACACATCAAGAAGAACATGAAGATTCCAAGAAAGAAAGAGAAGCCAGAACAACCAGTCATTGTATTAAGAATCACAAAATTACCAGCCTGATATGAACTCACTAAAAGCAATCAACTGAAAGTTGTGGTGAAGAACAATGTATATATGCAAGCATTGCAAGATCTAGAACTAGGGGTTCTCCCATATGGAGGGAGAAGACTATGATGATTATTTGCTCCAGTAAACTAGACATATCTCTACATGAGTCATTATATCATCTGCAACATCCATGAGTTGGAGTTATACATCAGATAAATGCAAAGACTAATTGAACAAAGAGTGTATGAAGAGAAATCTCAAGACTTTGAGGCATACTAGAAAGAGACCCTTGTATGCAGATGGAAAAAGACAAATTGGTGGAGAACCTCCAGTGCACATCAGAAGCGTAGTGAAGATTTTCTATAACAAAGATATTGTATCAAGATGATTACTCGGTAGATAAGATCTCATGATGACAGAAGAAGTGCCACATGGATATGTTCCAGTTTTCAAACAATGATATACTCCATTGTTCAGAGCTACATGAATCCTTCACAGAAAATCAATGTTCCAGACTAAAGTAAATTTGAAATCAAGCATTACATTATCTGCGATGAAGTCTAGAAGGAGAAAGTGGTTCTCCAATACATATCTCCACAGATGAGCAGATAAGCAGACATTTTGGTAAAGCTTCTATCCAAGATGAAAGAGTTTGCATACTCAAGTTGGAGCTCGTGGAGACGACTTCCTTATTGAAAAAGGAAGAGATGACTCCTAGGTTGGAAGGGAGCACTAAAAATATTATTGAGGAAATTCATTTTCAAGATTGAAAAATAGTCCAACTTGGACAGATTCTTTCATGTTCAAAAAGTGGATTGAGATTTCTTATGGACAACGATTTCCCATTGTGGTTAACATGGGAAATGGTCCAGATTTTTGATGTATCATAGACAACGACTTCCCATTGTGGTTATCATGGGGAGTGGTCTAGGGCAGTCTCTCTTCTTTAGGGTTACTCAAGAAGACTGGCCCACCTCGCTGGACAGTGATTTCTCATTGTGGTTAACATGAGGATTGGTCTGTTTTGGAGGTTGGTACAGGACAGTCTTTTCCTCTTGTGGTTAACAGAGGAAATGGTCCAGACAGTCATTCCTTAGGGTTTATATGTTGTCTCCAGGGTGCACTTTGATTAGTGTAGGAGGAATGGCCCAGGGTGGGGAATGGTCCAAGCTTAGCAATCAGGGACATACATTCCTTAGGGTTTATACATTCTCTCCAGGGTGCACTTTTATTAGTGTAGGAAGAATGGCCCAGGGTGGGGAATGGTCCAAGTTTAGAAGATAGGACAATTATTCTTCCTTGCTTGAGAAGAATAGTCCAGATATCTCATTGTTCTACTCTGAGGGCATATATTCTTTCAGATCTCATAGATGTGAGTAAAAGATTGGCCCAGATGATTCAGTTTATATCATAACATTGTTTATGTGCAGGTTGATATCAGATGATTGTTATGAAGAATGTATGACATTAGATGTATATTACTGTGGTGGATGTGTTCCATTGTTCATGACTATACATTGTTGATCAAGTACTTGTGTGTTACTTGGTGTGGTAGTGTACCACTGGATTGTAGTTATGTACGACTATGGATAGACACAGTTGTGTTCTATTTTGTTTTGATTGCCTTGAAGAATATCAGCAGTATTGGAAATGATTATCAGTTAGATGGATAATCAAAGGACAGAGATTTCCCAGACGGAAAATGGTTCAAAGCATTTACTCTTCTAGATTCGAAGAATGGTTCTTGTATCACTCTGTGGAGTGAGAATCATGTCTGATTACTCAGATAGAGTATGGTTTCGAGAGATGATGCAGTTGATGACACTAATTATGATGATGGTGCTCATGATCTAGTCATGATCTAGTCTATACAACTATGTTGATGCTACCGGGTGAATGGTATGTTTTTGTGCTCAAGACAATTACCTATAATACCTCCCTAGCTAGGAGGGAGTGTTGATATTATGGTAGCTGCGGGAGGTATTTACCTCCGCGTGTAAAGATAATGAGGATAGAATACTCTGGGAAGCAAGAAGAAACCCTAATGAGTTGGCTAATGACCATAGAAGACTTGTCGGCTCAAGAAGATAATTTATATTGGGTTATTAGCCTCCAAGAGAAGAAGTCGGCCAAAAATAATAATATATACTGAACAGACAGATACCCAGAATGAGAAGTCAGCCTAGGAAGTTAGCCACAATTAGTATAAATATAGGAGGCCAGTTCTCATTCTGGTAAGCAGTCTCAGAATTGCAGAGCATCAACTTGTGCACACTGTAGTGCCCAGTCTTGTGCGCAGGTTTGAGGAGAGCTGCCATTACAGTTGTTGCAACTAGAAGATAATGTTTGTCTTGGACTATCTCTTGGTTAGGGTTTGGACTATCTGATCAGCGCTTGTTGATGCTCTATCCTTGGGGAAAGGTGTGCTACCCTTTGTTTGTCTATCTAGCCTAGGGTTTGCTTCCGGAGTGATTCTCTGTCAAGGTTAAGGTGCTCGAAGGGTGGCTTCGACCTATGGTTGGGTGACAATAGAGATATTGTCAATGGTAAAATGAGCACATCCATTATATTCTAACATCCTCTTCATGTGATAAGTTCAATCCATGTCTTCTCCATTCAAATCATGCCAAGTGTCAATGCACAACAACTCTATCACCACCAACCCTAGCCCTAAGTGACATCAAGCCTAAAAAAGTGACGTTTTTGCCACTCCTGCGCAAGTCGTTTGGCATGTGAGGGCTAGTTCATGTCTTCCAAGGTGTCTTCTAGGACTCCAAAGGCAATTAATCATGATCGGACATGTGGGCCCTTGGAAACCAACCTATGGGCTTCAAGCCCCATGGAAGCCCAAGCTAGGGTTTTTCCTCCAAAATTGTCCACCAAACAAGGTCCTGCAAAACAAATAGGCACACCCTCCAAGGATCTCAAGTCAAAATATCATGGCAAGTGAAAACCACATCTAATAAACAAGGCACCTAAACATGTGCATCAAAACTACCTCATCAAATTAAACAAATTCTCCAAGACCCTATACAATTGACCAAGTTTAGGTATGGAGGTGTGTCATAAAAGTCCTATTGAGTAGACCAAAACCCTCAAGTAGGGTATGATCCCAAGAATTCTTCTTCAAGGTCATGTAGTGGATGATGAGGTGGATAGAGGTTTAAAATTCATAGGTCAATGAATTTTATGACATACAAGGGCTCATACTATCTCATTTATGGGTGCCTTTGTAAGGGGTGTGTTGCACCTTCTTCCTCAATGAAACATTTTTCCAAGCCCAGTTTTTGCCTTTTATTCTTCTAGGATGTTTCCAGGTTGAAGCCAAGGTGGGGCTTCTACCTAAGCATAAAAAATTGTGCCCACCTTGATTCTACCCTGGTCACATCATGATTCCCCAAGTTGGAAACATGTATGGGGCTTCTATCCGAGAAATAAAAACAATGCCCACACATGCTCCTCTCTGGTTGTAAATCTGTTGTTAGTTGTTCTTTTATAGGTCCCATTAGTTTTTCATGAGAGACTTTTCATTGTCCCCGGGATCCCTGGGCAATCATCTAGAAGGTTAATGTTTTAGGCTCTTATATTTTTCTAGCAACCATCCCCCTGGACCTTCAGCCCCTTCTTCCCATGAAATGAGGTACATGCCCTTCTTGAGTCACTAAAGTCAAAGGGCCTACAAGAGGGAAATATAATAGGAGTGTAATGAGCGGAAATTGTTAAGTATGGTATGGAATGGTATGATAACCTCTCAAGGGACCCCCAGTTGCAACCATTCCCCAAAAGTTGGCCGCTTACTAGGAAATCGATGACACTCACGAAGGTGAAATAGGGTCAAAAGCATAATGTCCAAGCAGGAATTCTATAATCATAAGAAACTTTAGTACAACATGCTTAAGTGCCTCAATTACTAGGGTGATTACCTGCCATAATACCTAAATTGTACCGCATGGAGCAAGACCCATGTGCCTTCCTGATGCAGGAGCATAGGCTCATGAAAACGAAGTCACCCATGACTTCATCAAAATTGAGAGAATTCAAAGAGACCTAGGGTCTCACACTTGTATAATTTGTTATTTTGTGGAAAATTTGAATAATGGACAAGGATTCTAGATCCGTTCCACTTGTAAAAGATGAGTTAGGGTTTGTTAATGAATAGTGAGTCACTGATGACTCGTAGGGGTCAGTTGAGTTTGTTAAGGACTCTGTTCCTTAATCATAGGATCTGGGAACAGAAACCCACTGTAATATAAATACAAGTTTTGGTTGATGATTAGATAGTTGAACCCAGTTTAATCCAGTTTAGCCTAGATGAGGGTTAGCTCACAGAGCTCGAGGAGAGAGATATAGGAGATAGAGATAGAGTGTTAAATGAAGAAAAACACAGAGAATTATGA
>JZKD02S2222752.1:163335-239812 GCA_000966675.3 Picea glauca | reverse complement strand
CATTACTAATATAAATTACAACTAATGGCCTAAAGCCGACATAAATAAAATAACATTACTAATCTAATATGCCCCAATTAAGTGGTAATGAGCCAATATTAGGGCTTAACAACATACTCTCTTTGTTCAATTATTCTGGAGAACAGTCTTTGCATTCATCTGATGTCAACTCCAACCCATGGATATTGCGGACAATATAATGGCTCGTGTAGAGGTATGTCTAGTTTACTGGAACAAGCAATCATCATAGTATTTTCCCTCCATCTAGGAGAACCTCTAGTTCTGGATCTCGCAATGCTTACATTTATGAGTCTTCCATACACTATTCTTCATCTCATCTTTCATTTCCACTGCTTGATTTTATTTTAGTGAGTTCAGATCAGGTTGGTAGTCTTTTGATCCTCGATACAATGACTGGTTGTTCTGAATTTTATTTCTCTCTTGGAATCTTCGTGTTCTTCCTCATGTTTCTCTTTAGCTCTTGGGTCCATGGAGTTTTCTATAGATTCCATGCCCTGAAGATTCCAACTTCTTCCTTTCATCATAGGATCATGGATGTGGATAGTCAACCAGGGATACTTTAAGGCTTCTTTTCAAAGAAGACTTCTTCTATCGTCAAACTGAACACGTGCTACTCTTCATGGTTACTACCATTATTGATAGAAACATGAATAGATACTTCATCATCTTCAATGGATCATACTATTAGGATTAGCTCCCTCCTTATCCTTGCTTCATGCATGAATGCATGCTCTTCTTTTGGAATTTTGTAATCAAGTCCCTCCAGCTAAGAGAGCCCATGCTTTCTTCTACATCCTTATTGCCTTATACAAAGTGTCATAAGTCTTTTTCCAAATTCCTTTTGATTACTGACTTCTTTCTGTCTTCACTTATTCTAGGTTTCTTCAAGATTGATTCTGATTTTGGCTTATCTTGCAGCTGTTAATTATGTAATAAATTCCACATGAATTGTTACCAGGGTTTGTTGATGTACTTCATCCTTTCATGTGTGTTTCCTTGTCTTGTAGTCACGGTGATAGCAATCCTTGTCTTGGGTATAGTTTATTTTTGAACATATTATCTTCTAGGAAATAGGTATGCAAGATATGTACAGAAAATATGGTATGTACAAGAACTATAAAGAGTATTGTTACCTTGTCTTAGAAAAAGAAGTTTGTTTTGTCCTACTTGGATTTCTTTGAGGGTTCCCTTTCTTCAACAATTGATGCTTCGTGTGATTCCTTCCTTTTATTTAACTCGGGACAATGATTCTTGTAGTGACCATACTTTTGACAATTGAAGCATTGTATTCCTGTCATATCTTTATCTTGATTTGGCTTCTTCCTGGAGCCAAACTTATTTTTATTCCTGAAATCCTTGAACCTTGTTGTGAAGGCTTGATCATCGTACTTCTTTTGGGGTTTCTCTTTTGCATTGATTCTTAATTCTTCTTGTGCACATCAAGTCCAAAGTTCTTCAAATGTAGGATACTCCTTCCTTATGATCATGCTTGCGGAAAATGTATACTGTGTCTTGGGAAGACCATTGAGTACTATGTTTACCAATTCCTTCTCTGAAATGATCTCTTTAATAGCTTGTAGTTGATATCTTAACTGAGATATTCTCACAAAGTATGATGTTATGATGTCATCATCATTCATCTTCATGTCACAGAGCTCATTCTTCAGACTCATTACTTGTCCAATGTTTCTGACTGAGAAGAGGTTTGTTAGGGCATCATACATATTCTTAGATGAATCAAGATGGGATATGTAGGGTATCAGGTGGTCTTTTATAGAATCCACTATGATACTCGTGGCATTGATGTCATTGTCTTTGAACTTCTCCACAACTGCAACGTTCTACGGTTCCTTTTCTTTTACTTCTTCAAACTCTGGTTCCACAATCTTTCCTTTCACGATATCCAACACTTTATTCTTGGAAAGGATGAGATCAATCCTTTTCTTCCATGCTCTGAAGTTAGAAGCCCCATCTAACTTGTTTTCTGACTTCATAGAGTAAGTCATGGTTGCATTAACTTGGTCAACCCTAGATTTGACCAAAAACTCAACCTTGACATCTTAGCTTGCTGAGAGTACCAGGAGATGCGCTAGGCTAGGGCGCACTAGTCTATCCAGAAATTAGGTCAATCCCTTCACTTAAGGTGCCTCAATGAGAGGATTAGGTTTTTTGCAACTGCACCTGCTAGTAACCCTAGCGACAGTGCTTTGGTAACTACTCTTGCTAGAAACCCTAGTGGCAGTTTTTCAACGAGCTTAGTATCCTTGTGGCTATGCTCCCTTCTAGTGGTTAGACTCAATGAAGGAGGTGTGGGCCCATAACCTATTAGAATATAATGGATGTTCTCACTTAACCATAGAAAATATCACTATTTTCACCCAACCATAGGCCGAATCCACCCCCGAGCACCTTAACCTTGACAGAGAATCATTCAGGAATCAAAACCTAAGCTAGATAAAAAAACAAGATAGCACACATCTCTCCAAGGATAGTGCACCAAATAGGAGTAACAAGAGTTGCTCAGAGAGTCCAAAGCATAACCAAGAGAAAGTCCATGCCAAAACCGAAATCTGCTAGCTGTAGCAGTTGCAACAGCAACTCTCCTCCAAACTTGTGCACAAACTGGCAAACTACAGTGTGCACAAGTGTTTCTTCTGCAGTTCTGAGAATGTCTACTAGAATGAAGACTGACCTACTCTATTTATACTAAAAATGGCAAACTTTCTGGGCCGACTTCTCATTCTGGGTGCCTATTTACTTAGTATATAATATTTCCTTTAGTCGACTTCTTCTCTTGGAGTCTAATAACCTAATACAAATTATCCTCTTGAGTTGACTTGTCTTCTAGGGTTATTAGCCAACTAATTAGGGTTTCTTCTTGCTTCCTGGAATATTCTATTATCATCAGGTTTACACGTGGAGGTAAATACCTCCCGCAGCTACCATAATATCAACACAGGGAACCAAGGTGGTTTCCTAGAAGCCTCATCTACAGCTTCATCCAACCAAGAGGAGCAGTTGGCCAAACTTCAGGAAGATGACCAAGCATCATAAACAGAAATGAAGGTAAAGAACTCTCCATGAAGGACACGACCGTACGCTGATGTGGGTTGTTGACTATGCGATTGACTGGGTGCCATGTGGGCCAATCACATGATGCCACATGGAGACCTAAATTTTCCCAATAAGGGCTAAGGTCCAAAAATTCAAAAAAAAAAAACAGTTGGCCACTGGACCGACTAGCATTTATTATAGGCCAACCAACCAAAGGACCAGGCAAATTTGGCGGACCTAACAAACTAGTGGAGAACAAAAATGGCAGAGGTTTAAGTAGTCAGTTAAATATAGAAGAGGATCAACTACAATAACCAACCCACATTCCATTTGGGGAGGTCGTAGGATTTGACCATGGACCTCCTCCAAAAATAGCCCAATAGATTACCAATGTGCCAAATTTGGCACGTTGGTAAGTCCGCCTGTCAAACTTATTTTAAAACAAGTTTTTCCATCTGACGAGGGTACACATGCGGGCTCCGACCTAAAATGAATTTCAATGTTTTAGGTGCAATTAATGCAGGTTGTAAGGCCTTTGTGTGCCACAAAAATCGAGACAGATAGCCCAAGAGGGGTCCAGAAGTCAAAGTGATGGAATTTGACGAAAGTATAGTCATTTTTGCTTGATTTTTCACTAGGAATCCACTAGCGTAGTCATAATTTTGAATCGAGATTGTATTTTGAGGGCTATGTCCAAACCCATGTGCGTTTGGAACATTTTTCAAGGGAGAGTTGCACCTTTCAAAACAGCTCAAGTTTACAGTCAAAAGTTGCAGAATGACGAGACGGGCCTGCTAGTGTTATGTGTGCCAAGATTTGAGCAGTCGATTGCGTGCCTTCACACAAAAAACCATGTAAGTTTTATGCATTTATGGTTTTTTCCAGTTTTCAAAAATTGTAAAAGGATGAATGTATGTTGCAAATTATGGTCATCTTTGAGTGCTGCAGCAAGGCAGCAAGATCTAAGTTATTGCAGGAAATTCATTATTTAAGCCTTACATGCAAACCGAGATAGTGCGATAAGAGGACATTTTGACACTTCAACAAAAAGTAGTCATGTTTACAACCAAAATTCTCAAAATTGTGAGACGATTGTGATAATGATGGCATTTGCCTTATTATTATGTTGCACATGTTTGTAATGGGGGGTTTAAAACTATAGAGTTGCCACTAGTGCACATTTGGGGGTATTTGCCTTAATTTTAATGATGTAAAAGGTTGTAATTAGCCACTCTGAAAGTGATGATGAGAGTGAGAGGAATTTTGTTCTATGCATAAACCTTGTAAGCCTTGTTGGAAACATTGTAATGGGTCTTGTAGCCACTGTTGAGTGAGATGCATTATTTTTCCTAGGCCTGTTTGACAACATTGTAATGGGTCTTATAGCCACTATTGAGTGAGAGGCATTGTTTTTCCTAGGCTTGTTTGACAACATTGTAATGGGTCTTGTAGCCACTATTGAATGAGAGGCATCATTTTTGCTAGGCCTGTTTTGGCAACATTGTAATGGGTGTTGTAGCCACTATTGAGTGAGAAGCATTGTTTTTCCTAGGCATGTTTTAACAACATTGTAATGGGTCTTATAGCCACTATTGAGTGAGAGGAATTATTTTTCCTAAGTCCTGTCTTGACAATCATTGTAAACCTTTCCATGTGTGGTTTATAAATTCTTAGCAAGTATTGTATTTCTTTGAAAATTTTGTAAAAGTTGTAATCCATGTATTGTCAGCTACAGATTTGCATTGGTGCAAGTGTCGACATCAACATCCTCATTCTGAAGTACAAAGGTGAAGGAGAAGAAGGGTGTGGCCTTTCATAGACATTTTTTATGCAGATAAGGGAATCAACTACAAATTTGCATTGATGCAAGTGTTGGCATCGACATCCTCATTTCAAAGCACAAAGGTGAAGGAGAAAAAGGGTGTGGCTTTTCAGATACATTTTTTATGCAGATCAAGGAATCAACTACGAATTTGCATTGATGTAAGTGTTGAAATTGATATCCTCATTCCTAAGTACAAAGGTGAAGGAGAAGAAGGTTGTGGTCTGTCAGAGACATTTGTTATGCAAATCGAGTAGTGGGGAAGTGCATCATGGAGTGTAAGACTCTTCCTAGAAGCTAGTTGCGGAGATTCAAGTCACGGTTTCTCTCTATAATTTTGGAGGACCAAAAGTGATTTTTGTGGGGAGGTGTGATCCAAGAGGATATCCACACAAAGATTCATTACTTTGTGTTGAAACAAAGCTTAAAGTTTTCATCCTTAAGGCCTAGATTTTTGTTTTTAAGGTTTCGGCTTTCCTCAAACAAGAATTTCGTCATCTCTAAATTCGCGATGCCTTTTTATTGTTTACTTTTGGATAACGAACGGAAAAAATCTACAAAAATTTACATTTTCCAGCGCCTTTTGAAAAAATTATTTAAAACGAATTGTAATTTTAAACTTTGTGATCCTTTTAAACTTAAAAGTTAAAGAAATCGAGATTTGGGGTTTTCCGCAAACAAATGATTGATGCAAATTGAATCACGAAAGCTCGATTCCCGATTTCTTGATACGTTTAAAATCTTAATTAAAACATGATTAGTTTAATCTCCTCTGAGTAAGGTTTAAAGATAACATAATTACGTCGCGATTTCGGAATTCACAGTTTTATGAGAGCGCGTCTCTTGTCATCGTATTTCCCGAAATCCCGATTTCCAAAATCTCGATTCATAATTCACGTTAAAACTAAACTAATTTTGTTTTGGCCTTAATCTTGATTACTTAGTTAATTAAGATAAGTTAAGTCATGTTTAAAATAAACAGGCCATCGCGATTTCATGATTTTGGGATTCGCGCTTCCGTGAGAGCACGTCTCATGTCATCAGGTTTCCCGAAACCCCGATTTCCGGAATTTCGATTAACAAAATCTCGAAAGGTTCGAATATCGATTAATCAACATATTAAAAATGTTTAAATATTAAATAAAACATAGCTATTTTGCGATTTCGAAATATCGGCGACCGGGCTTTTCCGATGACATACCTTTCGACATCAAGATTGTCAAAACCCTGAAAAGTCATGTTTTCAGATTTAATCTATAATTAACACTAATAAATCTTCTATCTAAAACAGGTTTAAAGGTAATCTTTCTGTAAGTGTTCATTAATGCTTCGTTTTCCGATTAAGTTTCTTGTTTTATTTGAAAAGCTGAGAGCGCCTAAGTACGGATATTAAATGTGTATCTCCGAAAATATCTTCCATTAAGAGCTTTAATTTCGTGACAGATGTACAATTCCCATTATTTTTAAGATATATTCAAAATAAACGTTCGAAACGTCTATATTTTCATTTTAAAGTTGAGCTTATTCATCCACTCTCTGTGACAGGTTCTCAAGTCAAACACAGAGCTATGGCACCTAAAAAAGAACTGAAGAAAAACGAAGAACCACAGGAAGGTGACATTATCTCTGATACTACTCCACACGCCATACACTCCATCAAATCATGGACTGGAATTAACGAATTGTTGGAGGACGAGCTAAAGTATGTTGACCCTGATTCCGAAAATCATCTCCGGGACATTGTTGAGTCTGAGCTTCACAAGGTCATTGCGCATCCGAGGCTGGTGGCATATACTAAGATGGTCGGTTGGGCTCTAAATAAGGTAGATATCCCAACAAGGAGCATTCAGAACGAGCAAGGAGCTATCGTTGGCTCATTCAGGCCTGAGCACATTCAAGTAATGTATAAACTCTCGCCAAATTATAAACACACCTTTAATGCTGAATTTTTAGCCGACTTTCAAAGAAAGGAATGTATTGAGGCAGATCAGACATATCCCGACATGATTAAAGGATGGGCGAGGTCTGAAGCAAAGTTTAGGGCTGATTCTCATGGGATTTATGCTACAGCTTCCTTAAACGAATATATGGTTTATGTAGCCATGATGTTAKGTAGACTTTTTGGGAGAAAAGATCCCTGTCACTTTCATGCAGACTGGGTACCCTTCTTAGAAGAAGTTTCGAATCGAAATGGTTTTAACTGGCATAAAATTTTATCGGATAACCTGACGTAAGAAATTTTAAATTATAAAGTAGCCAAGTCAAAGGGAAGGGACAACCAATGTCTTTTTATATGTCTGCATATATTATGGATGCCATATGTTTTATGACCCCATTTCGATTAATGAATTGGAGCTAGAGTGTTTCCTGCCCAGAGCCCGTTCATAAATACCACTCAGCCCTTTGGGAGGAAAAAGCTAAAGACGTTTTTTACGATGTTTGTCATTTTGTCATTATTCCTATGCACAAATTATTTTTTGGATGCGAACCCCCTCGCATTTCTGATGCAGTCATAGAAAGCCTTAAATCGGTTGCCGACTGGTTTATTGAGGAAAATTTTTCCTATATTAGGGTTTATGGTTGTTCCATTCCTCCTCACGCACTCCCGAAATTCTTACCAGACAGATTGGTATGCAGAGAAGTAGCTCATCAGTTAGCCAAGGGTGGTATTGGGTTGGAATTAAAAGCACTTCAGAAAAAAGCATGGCCATCTTTCCCTGTTCATGTCGAGAAATTTACTTTATCAAATTTAGGCCATTCTAAGGTAGAGGTCGATTCATTGGAAGAAATGAAGCTAGTTAATATTGAGCACAGAAAATATGATCCCTACCAAATAATAAGTAGGCATTACATTCATTGTAATTTAAAGGCATATGAACATGAAATATATGTTTATGATGATATTTTTTAAGATGTTAAGTCTTATGCAGAAGTGTTGAACAGAGTACAGGCCTTGCCACCTGACTCACAGGCTGGGTTTCCATCTTTTCAAAGCCATAGGCGAAGCTACCTGCCTAAGATTTTACAGGGTGAAATTTCGACCCCATTGCCAGAACAGGAAGAAACCCCTCCAGGTTTTGAAACTAATACTCAGGGTAAACCAAATGACAAAGATAAGTTGGAGAATACTGAGATACCTTCCCAAGACATTGAGGGCTCTCAAACAAAAGAATCGGGAATGGATAAGGGAAAATAACCAGAAACAATTCCAGAAATTACGAAGAATGTTCCAGAAAAGATAGGTGGAACAGCTTTAAAAGAACTTGGTAGTCCTATCACCTCCTTAACTCCATTACAGTCTAATTTTGGAATCCCCCATGAAGGAGTTCTATATGTCAGTGATCTAGAGCCGATTTCAAGAGATGAAATCCCCTCATCGGATTACTTTTTCAGCAAAAAGCAAAGAGTTGTTTTGAAACAGGAAATTCATCCTAGAGGAGAAGGATCGATTAAGAAGCATAGAGTTGTCATAGATGGAAAGAAACTCAAAGATGGAGAGTTTGCTACAGAATTAGCAGGAACAATGGGTGCTATAGCATCAGCTAATATATATTATGTGGGAAATTTAACAACTATGCTTGAATAGAAAGATCAAGAAATAATCCAGTTGCAAGACAAACTGAAGGAAAATGAAAGAAATATTGGTTGGGGAATACAGAAGGGTCTAGAACAAGCTAGACTTAAGGATATGCAAGAAATCCAAAAATTAAATAAATACTTGGATGAGGCAAAACACTTAATACAGGTCACATAGGAACAAGTTCGAAAGCTGGGAGAAGAAAATAAAAATTTGCAAGACAAGATTTTATCCATTATTAACCAGGTAGTAGAACTCGAAAATTTTAGGACATGGGCATTAGAGATATATGTAAGAATAGAGGAGGAACAACAGAAGGTGTTCTCGAATCTAGAAGTAATCCAGAATTATTTTTAGGAATCAAATAAATCTTTGGAGAATGTGTTCCAGAAAGAAAGGGAGGCGAAAGCAGCTAGGACAACCTTTTAGAAAGCAGTGGCTTCCTCATCAAAGGAAGAAACTAAAAAGACTCGGAAATTATATGTTTCTGAATAAGTTAAAGGAGATATAATGATTAAAGTGTGGGAAACAAAATTGGTTGAATATAAACGAATCACAAAAGAAGTTAATGAAGATTGCCAAGGAATCTTCGATCTCTTTAAAAAAGATTCATTGAATATAGGAACAGATGGTTGTTCTAGATTGTTAGACGAAGTCAATATTGCCAAGCACCAGCTGAAGTTTAGAGAAGAGCTGGAGGAAAAGAAAGCAGAGATTTCAAATATCAAATTGATCAACGTTACAGAGATCAACAAGTGGATGGTGACTTCAAGTTTAAAATTGAAAACTGTTAAATTCACAGAAAGAATGATAGAAAGTCGGTTGCCCGAATTACAGAGAAGATTTTTCTCATTTGAAGCAAATGAGATACCCGAGGCTCCCAGGATCTTAGTAAATTTTTGGGGAAAATGTGTTCAGTGCGTTGAAGCAGAGAAAGGAAGTTCATCAACGCAAGATTAAAACTTTTTTAAATGTTTTTATTATTAGAATTTTGAAAGAAATTGTAAACGGTTGACATTATTTTTATGTAACCGAAATTTTAGGAAATTGGTTAGTCACCAACTAGAATCTTAGATGAAATGTATAAATATAATTTCGAAAGACTGAGAAAAGTCTTAAGAAATTTTGGAGAGAGCCATTTTGTAATATCAATTTTGAAATACATTGGAATATAGATCACAAACGAGATTTTGGATCCTGCAACTTTGTAACTATGTGTCTTCTCCCTGTTTAGTATACTTTGTCGAATTTTTCCTTTAATGTTTTCTCTAACAAGTAAATCAGTTTGAAGTTATATACATCGTGGATTTATATTTCAGATTGGTTTGGATGTCAAATGATTTACAGCTTTTCCTCTGAAATCGCTTTAGTAATTTCAAGACCTGTAAAACTTTTGTTCCTTAATTTTTAACTCTTGTTAGAAACCTCATTTTTCTTTCATCATTGTCTGTTGAAATATAAGATTCTTTCTTGATAAAATCCTTATATTTCTCTGTAATGTTCATTTGTTGTTTACAATTCTCGAAATTGTTACAAAACCAGGAAACAGCCTTGAATGTGTTTTACATTACTGTCTTAGATTTTAAAATTGTTTTCCTTGATCTCATCTCTGGAAATCTGAAGTAACAAACTAATTAAAATCCCTTTATAAACCTTTAAACTTTTATCATCCATGACTATCCCTAGTAGCAGACAACCCAACGTAGAACCAGGCCTTCAGGATCAAACCAGCATTGCCCTAAATTTATTTAATACTATTTTACAAACAACAAATAATCGGGTTGAGTTAGAAAGATCATGGGTTGCTATTGAGCGAGACATTAGCATCCAAGAACAACAGGAAGCAAGACAGAGACAGTTGAGAAATTGAATCTGCTCTGATCTTTCTTTGATTCTTTATTTCCAAATCTTATCTTTAAATCATTTACGGATGCCTTGACGGTATGTTTTATAGCCTTAAAACACAAACTCAGGAACAACACTTTGCACACCATGGAGAAGATCATTAAAATGATAATTGGTGATAGGTGGCAAATTTTAAAATGGGTGTTTAATGCTTCATATTGTAAAAATGATTAATATTTTTTTAGCATAATGTGCTCATGTATTTTTCATTTAATTTGTAAAAAGGAAATTGAAATTAAGTGAGAAAATCTAACTCACAAATTAGTTTCCTAGTTTTAAGGGGAAATTAGTTTTATGTGAGAATCCTACCTCGCAAATTAGTTTCCTAGTTTTAAGGGGAAATTAGTTTTATGTGAGAATCCTACCTCACAAATTAGTTTCCTAATTTTAAGAGGAAGTTGGGCGTCTCATGAGTTGGTTTGGGATTCTTCCTCATTTTATCACAAGTGGTTTACTAGTCTCAAGGGGAAGTTAAGGTTGGTTGAGATGCTTTCTCAATTTCTGTGCTTGAGTTGTTATTAGATCCTAAATTTGTAGAATTTGTCTCCTTGAATTATGGAGAGAGGGAAACTATATAATTTCCTTATGTAAGCATTGTAGAAGGAGTCCCTTAAGGTCTCTTGGAGAGAGAAAGAGAGATTTTCATTGAGAGGAATGTATCCCTTCTGGTGTCTGAAGAAATGTCACTTATGTGAGAGACGAGAGTTCTTTGTGTAAGAGAAGGTTGCTCTGGAATTTTCGCCATGTAAGGAGCATGTGCCACATTTTGTGAGAAGGTTTCACCCCTAATAAAGAAATTCTTATTCCAAGTGGATCTGTAGAAGTAGCTAGCAGAGTCTAGTGAACTTCGTTAACACATGGGTCTCAAATTATATGTGTGAGTTTTGTTTCCATTCTTGCTTGATTAAGTAGAGATTTAATTGCACATATGCACATAATTATCATGATTTGGCTCATGTTTATATGCAATTCTTAGTGATAATTTTCTCATGTTCCCATGCGATTAAGCATCAGTAAAAGGTTCTCATTGGAATATTTTTGTAGAGAAAAATCTCACAAAAATTCCCAGATCACGTATACATGTGAAGCTTTGAATTCATGTACCTGAACATCTGCAATGGTACAGAAACGAACACTTGATTTTCAAATCAATTTCATTTTCAACCAAGGCTTTGAATTCTTTGAACTTCTCAAAATCTTTAGTTTTTTATTTTAGGAATGTAACCCATGTCATTCTAGAATAATCATCAATGAGCAACATGAAATAATTTTCGCATTATAGACTTTGTGTTCTTGTAGGCCCACAAATATTTGTATGAACGAGTTCCAATGGCTTCGTTGTTGAGTAATCCTTGTCAATATTCACATACAATCTTATGTGACTAATTTTCATATCTGAAGATTGCTTCCTAGTGAGCTAGCATTAAACCCTAGTTGTTATCACTGAACAATTTTACACTGAAAATTATTGACTAAAAATATATGAAGTGGAAACAACAAGATAAGAGTTGAATCATCAACACACATGAGATACAAATTTTCTATTATGTAACTTTGTCAAATTCAAAAATTCTGAGGGAAAAACCAGCCCTCCCAACTACCACAATTACACCAAAACTTAGGACAACCTTGTCCTCCAAAATAAAATTAAAAAACTAGCAAAACCAAACCTCTGCAAAATTCCATAAATTAACTCTACCTGCAATTCTACTACAGCCACCTGTACAGATTTTCGATATTAGTCGTACGGCTGCAAACGTCGGCATGTACGGACTTATGAACTTCCCAGAAAATCCATTCACGTGTATGGCCTAAAAACGCTCACATGTGTGGCCCTCCTTCTCTCGCACATGCAGATCTGTACCTGTTGTTTTATCCTCACATGTGTGGCCCTCCTTCTCTTGCATGTGCAGACATGTACCTATTGTTTTATCCTCACACGTGCATTTGTACAACTGCATCACACATGTGGCATGTTTGACATGTGCAACTGTACTTTCCTCCCATACATGCGACCTGAAACTCCTCTCTTACTCACATGTGTGCCCTTTCCCCACTGAAGAAGAAGCCTTCCTTGGCTAAGACAGAAACAAAAAATCATCCTCCAAACCCTAGGCCAAATTTGCCATAATTGCAAAATTTCCTTTTGTTAGAATTTCCAAGCTCATAGGGGAAGTGCACTCTCACTTATGCTAACTCCATAATGACAAAATGAGATTTGTCACAATCTATCCTCTTCTTATATAAGAGTCCAATGAGTGAGTTTAGGCACCCATTCTAAACTCGACAATTAATCAGAATATTTTATTCCTCTTTGTGGGTTTGGCACCCCCACACAAGCCCACAAATTCCATCAACTTGCCCATGATGCCATAGACTCATTCCAAGGCTGATTTCACTGAAATGAAAGGCTAATCTGGTGCCAAATAACATTCCCACATGCCTAACACTTTGGCCTCTTGTGAGAATACCTCCCGAAGCTACAATATCATCAACACTCCCTCTTTGTGAGCAAGGTATTCCATCGACCATCATTTGGATGTACCTTTGTCTCCCATATTGGAAGTGGCTATGTCTCTTGTATTGGATCTAGCATAGTTGCACTACAATCCTCCTTACTAGGTGCTCCCTATGTCACTGAAGCAAATCCTACTGTCCAATTTTCCTCACTGGCCGCTCTCTCTGTGACCAAAGCAAATCCTACTCTCCAATCTTCTTGACTGGTTTCCTCCTCTGTCACTGTAGCAAAACTTGTTGAGACAAATGGATCCTCTATGAAGGTCTCACATTCCCTACAATCCTCCTACCTCTGAACCTCCTTCCTGGCATCCTAAACCCATAAAACCTACTTGGAAGACTCTTCTCTTCCACTTGTACCTGAATGTAGACTCCCTTTTGATGTCTGATGATTCCTTTGAGCCTGTTGAAATTCCTTGAAGTACAACTATCTTTGAATAGTCTTGGGAGTTTTATCCTCCCTACCTGAACCTGAGGGATGAATCCCTATGAATTATAGCTCCCTCTGATCTTATACCACTGGTAGAGCTACCCGATACCTCTAAACCTGTGCTATTGGTCGGGCTACTTGCCTCACCACTAGTGGACCTACCTGCCTCACCACTGATGGAGCCACCTACTACTCCTTAATTGTCTCTATGCTATTGTTGGCCATAGTTCTCATAGGTTGACCCCTTATCCTATATAAGTCATCGTCCCTAACTCCAATAACCACTGTTGATTTGAATCTAGATCATCTGGGCACAAACAACACTTGTCCATCTCGAAACAATATATGGTTGTTCCGAAAATGATCTTTAGAGACTTGGTTGAGTTTTAAGCATTTGTTCAATTACCATTTAGGAATTAAGGAAAGAAGAAGAACTTAATGAGAGAATATTGTAGCCATCATAAGGAAATGAAGATCAGAATATAAGCATAAAGAACAGTGAACCATAACAGCAAGGTTGTTAACAGAGTTTGACAAGATTGCTGACCAAGATCTATCCCAAAAAATGTGCACCATATCACATACAAATAAAACAATGCCATATAGTTTAAAAAGTGGCATGTGTGCCCTTTCGGTTAGCCCAAGTTTGTTAGTTTGTTGACCATGCCCAAATGTTATAGGTTTGAGTCCCCCAGAGGTGGAACAATTTTTTTAAACAGCCAAAATTGGCTAAATCCGAGGTGCCACGTGGCACCCTCTGATTGGGTCACATGTCACCTTTGGATTGGCCCGTACAATCCAGTCAGCATGCATAGTCACCTGCCAAATCACCTGGCACGTCACTTCCATACAACCATGTGTCGTACTCTGAGTCTGCCACATCAGCATCCATACATCCAAGTCAGTTTCCACATTAAAATCCATACTACCCAGTCATCGTGCCATGTTAGCATCTGTACATCCACCTGTCATTTGTACAACCACGTGTCGCGTCTGTACAGTGCCACGTGTCATTTTTGTATTGGTCCACATAAGCCCCTGAAAATGAAAAAAATGAGTGACATTTGTCACCTCCTCGTGTTGACACATGTCCTTGCCGACGTCACCTGTCTTGCTATTGACTTTAGCAGTACGACCTGTTGACTTTGACCAGTTGACTTTTTTGCATGTTTGGGAAATCTATTAGAATGCAATAACTTTTTCATACAGTGTCCATTTTCAAAAAACATTATATGGTCGAAATCAGCGGAACGAGCCCGATGCAATGGCTTTGGTTTCATACGATTCTGAGAAATTTAATTTTTAGGCCTTCCTAGATCCATTTTGGATCAATGGTACACATTCTTCTCAATCTTTGAGATTGAAAGAACACTCCTCCTTAGTTTTGGTATCCATAACACATTCAACACCCTTAACACTTCTCCTGACTCCAGTCTAAACAATATAGTACCAGATCCTCGTATTGCATGCTTGGTTCCCATACCAAGATCCACACACAAGTCTAAGCTAGTCTCAATGAAGTTTTCAAATAACTCTCATGCACCCATCATATGGAAATATGCCCCGCTATCCACCAACCAATTTCCCTTGTTGGAAGATAAACCTAAAAGGGTGGAGACCAACAATATCTCCCTCTGAAACCTATATGCAACCTCATCAACCTCTGTTGTTGATGTTTATTTCCTTCTTCCCCTTCCCCTTTGATGTGGACACTGTGACGCATAGTGACCATAGTCATGACACTCAAAACATCTAATCTTACTGAGATCCTTATTTTCTCTTGGTCCTAAATATGCTTCTCTCTCAGGAGAAGCCCTTCTCTCTCGGGAGAAGCCCTTCTCTCTCGGGAGAGTCCCTTCTCTCTCGGGAGAGTCCCTTCTCCCTGCAAAACATCTTCTACCTGGAGAACCTCTTATAACCTTCCTAGTGTGAGCTGCAAGGGCCTGATTCTCATCACTGCTACTCTTCACCATACCATCCATTTCATCCATGGACACCAATCATCTATCCTCCTGAATACAATCAATCCATAGTCTGCCAAATTCTGGTAACTTCTCTCGTGCACAGATCCCCTGCACAAATGGTTCCCAAGACCTGGGAAGACCTCTCAATGCCACATTCACCAACTAAACATCCTCCACCTTATCACTAATGGCCACAAGTTGATCTCGTATCTATGTAATCTTCATAAGATATTTCATGATTGTGTATTCACTAGAAATATTGACAACTTGAAGTTGGTGCTTCAAATGTAACTCCCTACTTGTATTCTTGTTTTGGTATAGACTTACCAAAGAAACATACATTTCCCTAACAGATTTCTTCTCAACAATGTGAGTAATCAAGTGATCCCTTATGGATTCTAGCAACACAAGTTTGTCCTTCCTTCTTCTTGTGTGTTGTCAATTCCCGTGGATTGGTAGGAGCTACAATTTCTCCCTCAACATACTCCTTGAGGTCGTTTTCTTCCAATAGAAGGAGAACCCTAGCCTTCCAAGCACAGAAGTTGGTTACTCCTTCCAATTGGTCCTCAATATTCAATGTGTTCACCATTTTGACCTACTCAGAATAAGAACAAGAAAAGCACTCTTCCAGTGTTGTATCCAAATATGTGTCTCAACATGATTTCCTTCTCTTCAGATCACAAGCTCTGATACCATGTCAATTTTCATATACAATATTATGTGACTAATTTTCAGATCTGAAAATTGCTTCCTAGTGAGCTAACAGTAAACCCTAGTTGTTATCACTGAACAATTTTACACTGAAAATTATTGACTGAAAATATATGCAACGGAAACAACAAGATCAGAGATGAATCATCAACACACATGAGACACAAATTTTTTGTTTTGTAACTTTGTCAAATTTAGAAATTCTGAGGGCAAAACCAACCCTCACAGTTATCACAATTACACTAGAACTGAGGACAAACTTGTCCTCCAAAATTTAAAAAAAAAGTCAGCACAACGAAACCTCAGCAAAATTCCAGAAATTTCCTCCTCCTATAAATGTGTTGCAGCCACCTATATGACTTGTTGACATCAGTCGTAAAACTACTGATGTCAACTTGTACAGAATGCTAAAATGCCTAGAAAATTCATTCACATGTCTGGCGTGAAAACCCTCACTCGTGCATCCCTCCTTCTCTCTCACTTGTATACCTATACATGTTGTTTTCTCCTCACACGTGCGGTTGTACAACTACCTCACACATGAAGTTGTACAAATGCCTCACACATGCGGCTATACTTTCCTCCCACACGTGCGGCCTAAAACTCCTTTCTTCCTCACATGTGTGCCCTCTCTCGATTGAAGAATAATCCTTTTTTGGATAAGACAGAAACATAAAATCCTCCTCCAAACCTTGGGCCATATTTTTCATAGTTACAGAATTTCCCTTTGCTAAAATTTCCATTCTCCCAGCACAAGTGCACTCTCACTTGTGCTAACTCCATAATGACATAATGAGATTTGTCACAATCTCTCCTCTCCTTATATAGGATTCCAATGAGTGAGTTTAGGCACCCCTTCTAACCTCAATAATTAATTAGAATATTGTATTCTTCTTTGTGGGTGTGGCACCCCACACAAGCCCACAAAGCTCATCATTTTGCCCATGAGGCCCTAGCCTTATTCCAAGGCCGATTTCACTGAAACAAAAGGCTAATCTAGTGCCAACGAAGATTCCCACATGCCTAACACCTTGGCCTCTTGTGGCAATACCTCTCGAAGCTACAATATCATCAACACTCCATTTATTTAAAGCTTGTTCTTGCTTGTTTTCCATGATGACATTGCTTGTAGAGAGTGTTTGAAGGTTTAACAATATTTGGCATGTCTCTCATTACTTGTTTAGTGTTTATTTTTACCAGATAATTAAATTTCATATGGCCCATTCTTCTATTCCATAAAAAACTTTCATATGTTTGTCCCATATAACAATTTTCTCACTGGATCTCATTGAGGATATATACATTGTTTGATGTTGTATATGCAATTTCCACTATTCTTCCTTAGCCTTCCTTCCTTATTTCACAACCTTGAGAATAAAATGTGAGATTGTGTCCTTGGCCACACATTTGACTAACACAGAGAAGATTGTGTTTTAGACTATCAACATACAAGACATTTTTTGTTTTAGTCTTTCCATTATTTAAACTTAGAGTGTCTTTTTTAGCTATCCTTGTGGTAGCATCACTTCCAAATGTCACACTGCCTCCGTTAACTTCTTTCAAAGTGAGAAACTTGCGCTTGTCACCTATCATGTAGCTTGAACATCCATTGTCAATGTACCATTGGTTTCCTTTGTTTTGAGCATGAAGGGAAGTTTGCACTAGCATAGATTCCTCCTTCTTCTCCATATCTTGTTCATGCTTCCTTTTCCAAAGTCCTGTGAGTTTTTTCTTTTCTTTTACAAGTGTATCCACGTCCAGGTTTTGTCTAGGAGTTTCCACAAGGTCACTTCTACAAAAATGTGCTTTGTGCCCATATTTTTTTCATTTATAGCATACAACATTGTAATCAAATAAAGGGGGAAATGAAT
This sequence comes from Picea glauca, assembly GCA_000966675.3. NCBI lineage: Eukaryota > Viridiplantae > Streptophyta > Pinopsida > Pinales > Pinaceae > Picea > Picea glauca. The sequence continues at coordinate 221,940 of JZKD02S2222752.1, read as the reverse complement.
TAAACTTTAAGTTTGAGAATCCATAAGCATTCATGTATGTGTTCCATACATTATTATTTCTTGTATGTATTTTACAATCTATTGTTTTATGACCAAAATGATTATAGAAAAATCAATAGCTAAAGAACTAATTTTGGTGCTTTTTCATGTGAGGTCGCCTTTGTGGGAAAGATATTTCGAATATGTCCTTGTTGTCCTTAGGAGAAATTTCAACTTTATGCAGAACATTATTTTATTTCTTCTCGTTGTCTTCATCACTAATAGAACATTTGAGTACATCAACACATTTTTTAGATTTTTCTTCATTTACTTTTTGTGATGTCCCTACAACTTCTGGATCTTCTTTGGTGGTCATCTGACTCTTATCATAATTGTTATTGGATATATTGTAGCCTAGGAAAATCCCAATGCAAGTCACAAAGGTGAGACAACTATGGGAGTACCTACCCATTGTCACCTTAGATAGACACTCCCCTCACTTTAGTGATGATGAAATCACCACAAGGGGGGAATCCCAGTGACCCTAGGTGGCTTGATATGGAAAGTGAGATGATGATGATGAACACCCCTATAGGTCTATATCGGAGAAGGATTAAGTCTTGAGAATGAATCTTGTATATGGAGAATGGTTTCCAAGTGTTGCGTACCTATAAAACAATGTTATCCCTTCCCCAAAAAAAGACAAATGATAGATATACAAGCCTTAAACCAAAGGGGATCAAGCAAGAATCCTTGTTGTTCCAAATTGCAATAGTATGGAAATATATAAATCAACAATAAAATATGTCAATAGCTGCAAATTTAACCATCCAAAATCTAGTACAAGATATCATAAATAAAGCTAACAATGACTAGTCAAACTTTCAATGTTTAAAGCAAGATTTTGGTGGCATTAAGGTTTGTTTATGAAATGTTATCAGCAAGTTATTATCACATCCAAGTGGTTGTAGCAAACAATTGATATAATAGAAAGATATAGCCACAAAAATCAAAATGTAAACCACCCAACAATTAGCCAATAACAAGTCGAACAATAACCAAGGTTTACAAGTGAATTTTGTTGATTAATTGGGTTGGTTGTCATTGATGTCAACCCTTGAAGAAATTATGGTAGCACAAAGGTTTGGTTAATGGACCCAAGTTTGTTTGATGGATAATGGTATGAGTTTTTATATATTTGTAGGTAAGACTATTCCATATGGATAGTACATGTCATGCCATTTCCAGTGGTATGTGGAATGTCACATAAGTCCTCATGGTTAGAGAGTTATGGCCATGTGAAGTTGGAGAACCATCATAAGTCATCTAGAAGCCCTAAAAGGTCAAAGTAGTCAAAGTGTTTGCAAAGAAGAAATTATTTAAATAATAAAGTGAAGTGATGAGTGTAATATAAGTCAAAGAGGATGCAAAAGAAATTATTTAAATAATAAAGTTAATGGAGAACTCCCTAAAATAAGGAAAGTGGTTTAAGAGATTTTAGAAGGTAAATAATAAAATGAAGTGACAAAGTCAAGGAGGATTATTTAAATAATAAAGTAAATGGAGAACTTTTTACTTATGGAAAGTAGTTATAAGAAGTTTAACCCTGAAATGAGGAAAATGGGTTAAGTGGTCAAGTGGCTATTGGATACATGGACTTTAGGTGACTATGTGGACAAAGTGGCTATGTGGGAAAAGTGACTTAGAAGATGCTTCTAAGGAAGCTACTTGGAGAGTATAAATAAGAGGCAAGGATCTCTCATTTTAATCATACTTGAATATCATTGAATATCTATTTTTGTGAAAGGTTGTTTGGGAAAGTATTATTGATAGAGAAAAATTGCAGCAGAAAAAGTGCATGAGGAAAAGTGCGGCAGAAAAAGTGTGACAACAAAATTGCGGGAGAAAAAGTGCGGCAGAAAAATTGCGGCAAAAAAAGTGCGACAGAAAAATCGTGGCAACAACATGGTTGGGGTTTATTTATGAGAGATATGGCACATCTTGTTTGAGGTATGTTTTGTGAGCTAGGGTTTATCTCTTGAGATGGTATTGGATGTTCAATATTGCTGCATATATCAGATTTATTGAGGGATACAGTTGGTATTTTGTTGTTGGTATCTGGCATATGGGTATTTGTCTTTTGGTTGTGATGTGTTGTTGAAGTTGTTGGTTTAGCTTGAGGCTACATAATAGTGAGGTTGTGGCACATGGTTTGATGTAAGGGTTTATGGTATTTGGTTTATGGATAGAGTGATGGAATGTTAGATAACTTTTGATGGTTATATTTGTGTATGTCTTTTTTATATGGTTGAGGTACATGTTGGGTACATGGTTGAGAAAAGTAGTTGATGAGTTGACACATACATGAGGAGTATAGTTGATGAGTTGGCACATACATGATGTGTATAGTTGATGATGTTGGTACATCTTGATGATTCAAGGTTGATGCATGGTACATGTTGGTTCAGGTTATTGGTACAGGTTGTTTGGTGCAGGTTGATTGGTACAGGTTGTTACAGGTTATTGGTATAGGTTGACAATGGAAGTGGTTGATTCAGTCACAGTGACAAGTTGTCTACATTTGACATTTATATTTCAGGGCGGTTGGACGAGGAAAGGACAGGTGGTTGTATCCACCTTCTGGTTGTAGTTGGAGAACATAGGGGGTTGTAGCCTCCTTCTGGTTGTAGCCAGGGAATTGGGGAGTTGGAGCTTCCCTCAGGTTGCAGCCTGAGAAACTAGGGGGTTGGAGCCTCCTTCCAGTTGCAGCTGGAAAACAAAAGAAGTTGGTGCTTTTAATGAATGTAATTCTTCAAGACATATAAGAAAAAACATTCCGTGGTTTTCTCCCGCTTTGGGTTTCCATGTAAAAACAATGGTGTACTGTGTATGTGTGTGATTGCCCATTTTTCCACTGTTTATTTATTTTGTGACTATTGGATGATAATGCTACATTTATATAACACTTGTATTTTTTGCAGAAAAAGGATTAAATTGCTCTATTACTCATTCACCCCCCCTCTTAGTAATCCAACAATTGGGATCAGAGAAGGTTCCTTCATAAATCAGTTTAACCACTAAAAGGTAGATCATGGAGAGAAACAACTTGTTTAAAAATGGAATACCACAGTTTGTTGGACATAAGTATGCATTTTGGAGCATAAGGATGAAGACATATATACAGGCACAAGGATTTGAAATTTGGCAATCAATTGTAGATGGATACACTATACCAGCAGTTCCGCCAACAAATGACAAAGCAGTGAAACTTGGTCAGAATAATTCCAAAGCCACAAATGCACTTCTTAATGGTCTTAGTGAAATGGTATTCACCAAAGTTGCACACTATAAATCCGCTATAGGGATTTGGGACAAAATTCAAAATATTTATGAAGGAGATTCAAAAGTCAAAGCAGCAAAGCTTCAAACTTAGAGAGGTCAGTTCGAACAAATTAAGATAAAGGAAGATGAGAATATTGCAAGTTACTTTTTACGAGTTGATGAAACAGTAAATGAAATAATAGGATTGGGAGAAGAAATCGAAGAATCTGTAATTCTTCAAAAAGTACTAAGATCTCTTCCTATGAGATTTGACCCTAAGATATCAGCACTAGAAGAAAGAGTAGATCTAAACTCAATAAGCATGGACGAACTACATGGAATCTTCAAAGCATATGAAATGAGAATTGAACAAGAAAATCTAGATATAAAATAAGCCGCTTTCAAAGCATCCAAAAGGTCAAAGCAAAAAGAAAAAGAACACAGTATCAGCAGTGACGTCTCAGAAGATGATGAAGAAGTGGCCAACTTTGTCAGAAGATTGAACATGGGAACCAACGACGGGTATAGAGGTAAGCTTCCTTTAATTTGTTTTAATTGTGATGGTATTGGTCATTTTGCTAACAAATGTCCTCATAAGAAAAAAGATAAATGATGAACATTACTCAAATAGAAAACAAACATATAAAGGCAAAAGAACCACACTGAAAGCTTTCAAGAAAATATTATGCACCAAAGAAGACATTTCATCATCAGATGAAGATGAGGTTAGTGACAATGAGACAGAAAGAGTTTTACTCATGGCAGTAGAAGAATCTAATAAAGAAGACATCAAAGAAGAATATGAAGAGGCAGAAGTTGACTACCGAGAATAATTGATATGTGCCATAGAAGTTATCAGAAGAGAAAAGAAGAAAAACAAGAAACTACAAGAAGAACTAGACAAGAAAGAAGATACTCAAGAACTAGAACAAATGATCAAAAATTTGAAGGTTCAAATAGAAGAAGATAAAATAATTGAAGAAGCACTCAAAGAACAACTAGAAGAAAAAGACAGGATCATTGGAAATTTAGAAGCAGATATTGTCACATTAAGAAAGGATCTTCAAAAGAAACATATGCAAAACATCTCAAAAGTTTTGGATGACATTATCAACAATCAAAAACCTTATCATGACAAGTCTAAACTTGGATACAATCAGACAGAAAAGGGATCAAGCTCCAAAATAATAGAGTAAGAAACATATCCAAAAATCTATGCAAAAACAATCAAAGGGGATAGGAAGATCTACAATGAAGATTATAGGGACACCCCTCCACCGAGAAGATTCAGATTTCAGAATCAACAACTGACAGATAGGTCTCGGGAAGAAGAATAATTCATAAGAGTACCTCCCTTCAGAAGATATTCAACTCCCAAGTATCAAACTATCTTTTTTGGTTTATGTTATGCATGTAATAATTTTGGACATAAAGTTGTGAATTGCAGAGATAACAACAGGAACATAAACAACTTTGAAATTCATACACAAAAGAGTTATCCAAGAAGGCCCAGTGAAACACAAAGAAGAAGTTACAATAGGTTTGAATCTTTGAGCAATGAAGTGGAATGTTACAAATGTAACAACTTTGGACACATGGCCAAATATTGCAGAATGGCAGTCCCTCCTAGAGAACCGTAACAGAATAACAATAGTCACAGACAAGAACCTCAATAAGGATATGGATAAGAAATCAGAATCAAAACAACAATGAAAAATGCACACTCTCTCTACAAGCTAAGCAGAAGAAACATGGTTGGTATGTTGACAGTGGTTGTTCAAAACACATGACAGGTGATAGAGACAGGTTTCTTACATTAAGAAAAGAAAGAGATGGATCAGTCTCCTTCGAAAATGATGATTCGGCTAAAATCATTGGAAAAGGCATAGTCTGAATTGGGAACAAGAATACAAAGGCAAAAAAAATTATGCTAGTAGAAGATATGAAACATAATCTTCTAAGTGTGACCAAGGTCCTAAAGTTACTTTCGATTCACAAAAGTGTGAGATAAGAAAAGAAGGTTCAGGAAAATTGATAGCTACAATGACAAGAACTTCAAGCAACATATATGTGTTAAGTGAAATTGGAAATGAAAAGTGTTGTCTAGGAAAGCAAGATGAAAGTTGGCTATGGCACAGAAGAATGGGTCACATACATTTTGATAACCTTGTCAAAGTCAGCAAAAGAGAACCAGTTAGAGAAATGCCCCAGATCACGAAACCAACCAACACTTCATGCAAACATTGTCAACAAGGAAAGCAACCAAAGACCAGATTCAAATCAAAGGAATATTCAATGACAAGACCACTGGAAATTGTGCATACTAATATAGTTGGACCAACTACAACAGAGGATTTAAAAGGTGAGAAATACTTTATGTTATTAGTTGATTATTATACAAGAATGACTACGGTTTGTTTTCTCAACAATAAATCATAAGCTTTTGAAAACTTCAAGATCTACAAGGAAATGGCTGAAAATGAAATGGATTCAAAAACCAAATGCTTGAGATCTGATAATGGAGGAGAGTTCACTTCAAAGGAATTTATGGACTACTGTAGCAGTCATGGAATAAAAAGACAATTCTTCGTTACTAGGAAACCTCAACAGAATAGAATTGTTGAAAGTAAGAACATGATAGTACAGGAAATGGATCAAACAATGCTAATGGATTCCAAATTGAAATATATTTTTTGGACATAGGCAGTGCATACAATAGTTCACATTCAAAACAGAGTAATGATCAGAAACAACACAGACAAAACTCCCTATGAGCTATGGAAAGGAAGACCAACAACTGTGAAGCACTTCAGAGTTTTTGGAAGCAAATGCTACATCAAAAGAGAAGATGGAAGAATGGGAAAGTTTGACTCTCGTGTGGACAAAGGAGTACTTGTTGGTTACTCAAGTACAAGGAAATCATACAAGTGTTACAACCTGAGATTGAACAAAGTCGTGGAAATCATCAACGTAACAATTGATGAAACAGGTAGACAAGAATTAAAGGAAGAAGAAAATGAATCAATGGAACAAATTTACAAAGAAGAAATAGAAGATGAAAAAGTAGAAGATGAAGAGGATCCGACAGAAGCAGAAGAGAAATTTCAACAAGTACCTCCAAAGACACCTAGCAAACGAGTACAGAAGAATCACCCTTCATATCATATTATCGAAAACAAAGATGTAGGAGTTGATACTAGAAGAAGAATCTGCTCACCAGAACAAACACACCTAGCACTCTCATCTACGATTGAAACAACCTATTTTGAAGAGGCCAACAAGGATGAATTTTGGAATAAGGCCATGGATGAAGAATTGGATCAAATGGAGAAAAATGACACTTGGGAATTGGTTCCAAGACCATAGGATAAGAATGTGATCGGCACAAAGTGAGTATACAGGAATAAATTGAATGAATATGAACATGTTACAAGGAAGAAAGCTAGATTGGTATGTAAAGGATATGCACAGGTTGAAGGATTCGACTTTGAAGAAACATTTTCCCCAGTTGCCAGAATAGAAGCAATCCAATTGCTTTTAGCTTATGCTTGCTCCAAAAATATTAAAGTGTATCAAATGGACATAAAATCATCTTTTTTAAATGGAGAACTTGAAGAAGAAGTCTACATTGAACAACCAGAAGGATTTTAGTTGTCAGATAACGCAGATTATATGTGTAAATTAAAGAAGGCCTTGTATGGTCTAAAACAGGCTCCTAGAGCATGGTACTCTAGACTGGATAGATATCTACAACAGACAAGGTTCAGAAAACGAAGTGCAAACATCAACCTCTACATCAAGGTAAGTCAAGATAGTATTTTATTAATTGAAGTTTATGTTGATGATATTATTTTTTGTAGTGATGATGACAGGTTAAGCCAGAAATTTGCAAAGAATATGCAGAATGAATTTGAAATGTCATTACTTAGAGAACTATCCTTCTTTCTGGGACTTCAAATACGTCAAAGCAACCAAGGAATTTTTATTTCTCAAACCAAGTATATCAGAGAAATGCTAAAGAGGTTTGGAATGGAATATTGCAAACCAGTTATCACTCCCATGCAAACCGGTTGCAAGTTGAGAAAAGATGATGATTCAAAGTCTACATATCAGAGGCAATATAGTTCAATGATTTGTAGCCTACTATATGTGACAACATCCAGACCAAATGTAATGCAGGCAGTTGGACAGGTGGCACGATTTCAAGCAGCACCAAAGGAATCACATGTATTAGCAGTGAAGAGGATTTTCAGATATCTCAAGGGAACAAAAGAGTTTGGATTATGGTATCCAAAAGGAAATGATCTATCACTTATTTCCTACACAGATGTAGATTGAGCAGGTTGTATTGATGACCGATGAAGCACTAGTGGAGCAACATTCTACTTGGGTGAGTGTTTAGTATCATGGTTAAGCAAGAAAAAATCATCAATATCCTTATCTACAGCCGAGGCATTGTATATTGCAACAGCAACATGTTGTATATAGGTTCTATGGATGAAACAAACTCTGACAGATATACAGTTTGAGTATGATGAGTTCATTCCAATATATTGTGATAATACAAGTGCCATCAGTATCTCAAAGAACCCGGTGATGCACTCCAAGACGAAGCACATTCCAATAAAGTATCACTTTCTACAGGAACAGGTTACAGAGAAGAACGTCAAAGTTGAATATGTGGGCACAAAAGAACAAGTGGCAGACATATTTACAAAACTGCTTCCACAGGAAGCCTTTGAGTATCTTCTCCAGAGACTCGGAGTAATTTCTACTCCAAAATGAATGATTTTGAATGTTTATCTTATATGTCTTAGATTTACACAATGAAGCACCATAAAGAGGACAGCTCAGGTCGAGAGATCGGTTTCAGGAAGAGTTCAATCAAGGGGAGTATCCCCAAGGACTGTTCATTTAGGGGGAGAAACCCCATATGGAAAGATACATTTTCCATTGATGACAAAGGGGGAGAGATTTATCAGATGCAAAACATAGAGGCATGGTTCCAAGGGGAGCATGAGTGATATGAATTCAGTATTGCATGGCATGACTTCAATATTGCATCAGAGTGTTACCATCAATTCTAAATGGGGAGATTGTTGATTAATTGGGTTGGTTTTCATTGATGTCAACCCTTGAAGAAATTTCAGTAGCGAATTCTGGTAGCACAAAGGTTTGGGTAATGGACCCAAGTTTGTTTGATTGATAATGGTATGAGTTTTGACACATTTGTAGGTAAGACTATTCCAGGTGCATAGTACATGTAATGCCATTTTCGGTGGCATGTGGAACGTCACATAACTCCTCACAGTTAGAGAGTTATGGCCATGTGAAGTTGGAAAACCCTCATAAGTCATCTAGAATCCCTAAAAGGTCATCATCAAAGTGTTTGCAAAGAAGAAATTATTTAAATAATAAAGTGAAGTGATGAGTGTACTATAAGTCAAAGAGGATGCAAAAGAAATTATTTAAATAATAAATTTAATGGAGAGCTCCCTAAAATAAGGAAAGTGGTTTAAGAGATTTTAGAAGGTAAATAATAAAGTGAAATGACAAAGTCAAGGGGGATTATTTAAATAATAAAGTAAATGGAGAACTTTCTAATTATGGAAAGTGGTTATAAGAAGGTTAACCCTAAAATGAGGAAAATGGGTTAAGTAGTCAAGTGGTTATTGGATACATGGACAAGTGGCAAATTGGGCAAAGTTGGACATAGGTGACTATGTGGACAAAGTGACCTAGAAGATGCTTCTAAAGAAGCTACTTGGAGAGTATAAATAAGAGGCAAGGCTCTCTCATTTTAATTACACTTGAATATCATTGAATATCTATTTTGTGAAAGGTTATTTGGGCAGGTATTATTGATAAAGAAAAATTGCAGCAGAAAAATTGCGGCAGGAAAAGTGCGGCAGAAAAATTGCGGCAGAAAAAGTGCGGCAGAAAAATTGCGGCAGAAAAAATGCGACAGAAAAAGTGCGACAGAAAAATCGTAGAAGAATAAGTGCGGCAGAAAAAGTGCGACAGAAAAATCGCGGCAGCAACATGGTTGGGGTTTATTTATGAGAGATATCGCACATCTTGTTTGAGGTATGTTTTATGAGCTAGGGTTTATCTCTTGAGATGGTATTGGATGTTCAATATTGTTGCATATATCAGATTTGTTGAGGGATACAGTTGGTATTTTGTTGTTAGTATTTGGCATATGGATATTGGTCTTTTGGTTGTGATGTGTTGTTGAAGTTGTTGGTTTAGCTTGAGGCTACATAACAGCGACGTTGTGGAACATGGTTTGATGTAAGGGTTTATGGTATTTGGTTTATGGATAGAGTGATGAATTGTTAGATAACTTTTGATGGTTATATTGGTGTATGTATTTTGTATATGGTTGAGGTACATGTTGGGTACATGGTTGAGAAAAGTAGTTGATGAGTTGACACATACATGAGGTGTATAGTTGATGAGTTGGCAGATAGATGAGGTGTATAATTGATGATGTTGGTACATATTGATGAGTCAAGGTTGATGCATGGTTGATGCATGGTACATGTTGGTTCAGGTTATTGGTACAGGTTGTTTGGTGCAAGTTGATTGGTACAGGTTGTTACAGGTTATTGGTACAAGTTGACAGTGGAAGTGGTTGATTTAGTGATAGTGACAGGTTGTCTATATTTGACATTTATATTTCAGGGCAGTTGGACGGGGCAAGGACAAGTGCTTGTAGTCGGAGAACATAGGGGGTTGTAGCCTCCTTCTAAGGGTGTAAGCCTTTTTACTCCCTAGAGAAAACAAAACTAGCAAGGTAAATCTAGGGGGGGTGTAAGCCCTTTTACTCCTCCTAGCAACCTTTGCAAAGTAGCTTATTCAATTATATAAAAGCAGACTTGATGGTGGATGTATTCCTTTATACTCCTCCAAGGGTTTCAACAAATTTAGCTTGAAACAAGAAGAAAAACACAATTAATGCAAAAAATCCTAACCAATTCCAAGAAAAAGCATGAAGAAACCCTTTCTTATCAAGCACATTCCACCAAAAATACCAAGAACAAGCATCCAAGTGGTAGCACCTTACTTTCTTCACCAATAAAGAAGCACTAGCATCCACAAGAGAGACTCAAGAGAGAGATAGAGCAAATTTCCCAAGAAGAGCGAAAATTTCAGCCATGCAATATATAATTCTCAAGTGAGTTGTGTTGAAATGACAAATTGGGTGACCTCTATTTATATGAGTTCACCTAAAACACACTTGTTCACTTTTAAAAATGCCAACAAAAAATTAAGGGGGGCGACCTCCTCTATTTTCCTTTTATAATTTAAAATTAGAAAAACATAAAGTAATTTCCCCTTTCAGGGGTGACGTTGTGCCCTAAAGGGTGACATTATGCCTCCAACAGAGACATTTTGACCTTTGATGAAGAACGTTGGGCCTCAAAAGGCCATAAATCATGCCACCAAGTGCTCTAGGATGTGCCAAGTGTCTCTCTCCCCATCAAACCAAGCCACATCATCATCAACCATGAGAAACCCCATCAAAAACCCTAAGCCTGTGTGACATCTAGGGCATAAGGTGTGACATTTTAGGCCTTCCAAAGCCAATGTTTGGGAGCAAGGGGCTGGAGAATAATAGTCACATGGTGTCCAAGTGCCTCCAAAGGAAACGTTCCTCTTCCCATGTGTCCAAGGAGAGGGGCGACATCATCCAACCTATGGGATTCATGCTCCAATGAAGGTCCAAGCAACCTTGTGCCTCCACGATCAAGATTTCACTTGGAAAGGACATTGAAAGGCAAACAAGTATTCTCTCCAAGGGTCCAAAAGTCCCAAGTATCATGCCAAGTAATCCATATCTAATAAAAGAACCACTTGAACATGTGCATCAGATCCCCCCTTTTCAAAATAAACAAATACTCAAAGACCTTATACAACTTGCCAAATTTAAGTATGGGAGGGTTATCATGGTGCCCTATTGGTTATATCATTCCCCAATTCAAGGAGTGTTTCCTAGGAAGACCCTCTCTAATTCATCCAAAAGAGTATGAGGTGGATGGGGGTGTAACTTTTGGGCATGGGGTTTCTTGACATAAAAGGACTCATATTGTCTCATTTATAGGCACCTTTGTAAAGGGTGTGATTTCTCTTGAGTTACCAACTATTTAGGTGCTATTTTTCCCAGACCCCTTCTTAGCCATCTTTCCAATCCTTGCTTTCATTTATTTGTAATTTTCCAGTTCCCTTTATAAGTTTTCAAGTTTTACCATTTTCAATTTGGAACCGAGGCAGGCACTAAGTAGTGCTCAAGTTGGATCGGATTTTGATGGTCCTTATTCATTGTGTTCACTTTAATTTCAGCATAGTTTCTTATTCTTTTATAGTAGTTGTTATATTCCTCTGAGACGTTAGCCCCTCTTCCCATGAAATGAGGTACAATCCCTTCTTAGGTTAGTAATGCCCGAAAACCCAAAAGATGAGGAGACAAAAGGAAATGAGTATGGAAAATGATAACTATGGATAGGAGTGGTACGATGAATTTTCAAGGAGACCCCCTAGTAGAAAGCCTATCCTCGAGGGTGACCCGCTTTCTAGGAAAACGTGTCAACCACCAAGGTGAACTGAGGCAAAAGGAATAATTTCAAAGCATATGTTTTCAAAATCAATAAAGGATCCTTTGCAACATGTTCAAATGCTTCAAATATTAAAATGACACTTACCACAACACCAAACTTGTTACCTTGTAAAGAAAGACCCTTTGTCCTTCATGGGACAATCTGGTTGTGGTGGATGGTATTTCCATCAATTATATGGTGATGTGTGGTATGACAGAGGCCTCTTCCTACTCATCTACCTCTTGGTATTCCCTGTCTTGGGACATGTACTCTCCATAGAGTGCAAGAGAACCTCAACATCTCCTGGTAAAACATGTTCCTACACACACTGAAACAAACAAGATGTTCAATACCGAGGGTGGCTCACTTATCCTTTGTCCATATGATAAAAAATTCAAAATTTCAACTAATCTTTAAAAGAATTTTTTGCATTTTTTTTAATTTCACACTAACATGTAATATGATTAAAATAGATGATCATAACAAGTATGCAATAATGCAAGTAAATCAAAATAAAAAATGAGATATGACATGCAAATATAAGTAAATGCAACTAACTATCATGATCAATCAAAATCAAATGCAAGGAAAAGAAAATGACCTACCTACTTTCTTGGGGCCCATGGCCCTAAAGAGGTCAAATTCCTTTGATGTAGGGTCGGAGAAGAGACCCATCAACTTGTAATGGCATCCTTCTCCCATCCATGGAAAACAAGTAATATGTTCCCTTATCTAACTTCTTCTTAATTATGCAAGGACCAAGCCATAAAATTTCGTTCCCTTTATCATACTTGGGCTTGTCGTTCTTTGTATCCCACATAAGTGCAAGGCTTCCTTCATCAAAATCCACATAAGGTAAGTCTTCAATATAAGTTGTTTAGGTGGTTCTACCTTGACCATGTCCTTTATAATCTTCTCTCTTTCATCACCTTTATTAACTTCATATTTCTTGAGTATTTTGATGGATCCCGACACTTTTCCTTGGAACTCGACAAGCTTTTCTTTGTATTTATTTGTTCTTGAAAGTAGTGTATCTATGCAATATTCTTGTTCAAAAGGCAAGTCTCGAGGATCATATTCAATAATTTGTTGAGGCACATCAAACTCACAATTTATGTGATAATCAGGGTGGTTTGGATCCATTACATGCTTCTTGACCACCTGACGGTTATATAGAATATCAAAGGTACCATCCCCCATGGGAATATGTGCATGAGTTAGATCCATGATGATGAAACCACCAAGAGTTGCAGCCCAACTTCTTGATAAAAGCATGCCCCGAGCATCCAAAACATCAATCACCACTATGTTCATGATGAGACTAATATGAGGTAAATCCAATAAACATGCCTCCATATCTTCTATGAGACCATAAACTTTCACCTTTTTTTAATCAATGCCACAAACATTTCCATATGGGCGGGTTATTCTCAAACCAAGTTGTTTCATGATTTTCAAGGACATCACATTTGCTGAGGATTTTGAATCTAACATATAGTTATTTAATCATATACCATTCACAACCAAGGAAAGATAGAAAAGAGGGTTATATTCCCTTTGTTGTCAATGATACATGGTGTTCAGGATCACATGAGGAAAATTTTCTTCATCTAGTACCTTCAATTCCTTCGAGACTTCTCTTCCTATAAATGGGATCTTCCACATTTCGACTATAGGCACTAACATATTCATCTTCCCAATCATGGCTGGCACATCTATATTCAAGCAAAGCTCTTCATCAGTTGGCATGGGTTTTGGGAGAAAGTCATGTATCAACAGTGGAGGAGGTGGATATAATTCTTTAATTAGCTAAGGTGGAGCCTCTTTTACTTGCAGTGGAAGGACTGGAGCTGGTGGTAGAGGAACAAGAGATTTATTTCTTCTTCCATATGTCAAGATTTCTTTCTTCCTCAACTTGTTCTTCATGTTCTCATCTAGTTGGCTAAGTACTCTAAGTTGTCCCTTCCTGACACCCATTTTTTTGACCTCCTCAAGTTTTTCTTGTGTAATATTTATACACTCATCATCTTGGAGATAAAATATTGTATCGATGAAGTTCATCTAGTTTGGAAAACCTGAATCCTCTCCATTTGTTCATCTTATACAATCATCTTCTAATTGTGCTTCATTGCAAGGAAAGCACCATGAAAATTATTTTGTATTGACCATTCCAATTGGATTCAAAGTGTCAGGATTCATTGCCTCTTGTTGAGGCCTCATTTTCCAACCTGTGTTTGGTTGTCTTAAAAATTGAGGTCTTGAATAAGAGTGGTTTCTTTCCAAAGTTGTCAACCTGTTTGAATTTGAAAAAAATGAGTATTTATCTGATCAAACTTTTGAGCCAAGAGAGTGATTGGATCTGGTGCAACATTTTTTGAGGTCTTTTTCTTTGCTTATACCTTAGCTCGAGGAAACTGGAAGGGCTCAATCTTTGAGATAATGAGATTTTCCTCGATCTGTGCACTATATTCTTTGGCTCTTCCCAAAGTGTCTGACGCTTTATCCTTGAGGATAAAACCAAGTTTTCCTTCAAAAGAATTCATGTAGAGGACACGAACGACTGTCGGTGGTCGGTATAGCTCGATCGGGATCTGATCATACAGCTTGTCAAATTTAGTATCAAACTCTTGCATTGTTTCATTGTCCTTCTTCTTGGTTTGATTGAACTAAGCTAATAACATTCCATTGTCTTTCTTTGTTGACCATCTACTTTTGAGCAACTTAGCGAAATAATCATAGGATGCACAATGGTCATCGAGTAGTCCTCTGAACCACCTTTGGACATCTTCAGTAAGATCCATGGATAATAGCCTCATCACATCGTCTTCATGTTCCACAACTTCATCTAATAAGGCCACACCTATTGCATATAGGTGGTCTTCTAGTGTCACCACATCATTTCCAATGAATTTTGGCAACCATTTGTGGATATCTTTGGGCATAACATTGGTATATCCAACAAAGGTGGACAAGTTCAATGGTCAGAAAAGGTTACTATACCAAGTGTGAGCCATTGTGTTAAGGGGAAGGAAACCTTCGAACAAGGTTTTGACAACCAAGGAGTTATGAGGAGGCCTTCTTTGGTAGACCTTAGAAGGTTTGAATCTTACTAGGGGAAGCGTTGGTGGATTTTGGGATGGTGTAGTCACCATATGAGAATTCTGAAAGGATCATCAAGAATGGAAAGGTAACTTCCCTCAATTGGATTCGCTGGGAAAGCTATTGTTACACACCAAAATGTCACACTTAAGTGTCGCGTCTATTATGCACCTAAGTGTCGCAAGTGTCACAAAAGTGTCGTATGCACCTTACTAAGTGTTGCATGCAATTTATCAAGTGTCATATGCACCTTACTAAGTGTCGCATGCACTTTGACACCATGAAAGAACATTTGTCATGATCCTTGGTCTTTGTGGAGGATAAAACCCAACATGAGATGGTCGAAAAATTGCTTTTTACCTTGAGTTTTGACCCATTTTTGAAGGTCAACGCCCCATGCCCATGTATAGGGAGCGTTGATGCTTGATCAATGCTCCTTGTTGAACTATGGGGGAGAATTGACAACGCTCTGTGCTCCATACTAGGGGAGTGTTGAAGTGGTTAGAGGACTATTTGGTCAACCCACCTTATTTTAAGGGTCAACCTTGGGATGCTCTTAAGTGGTTTTGGTCAAGGGGTTGAGTCATGAGTTGAGTCATCGATATTCCCTCCATTTTGGGTAACTAAATCCTAACCTAAAGAGCTAAATCCTCAACCATTTCCTAGAATCCTTCATGGTGGTTAAGCCTCCCAAATCCTATATAATGAGGCCACTCAAAGGTGAAAAGAGAGAGAAAGGATTTCAGAGTGTCAAACCTTTGATCTCGTGACAGGAATCCATCAAAAGCATCATCATTCTGATCCCAATACATTCAGACAAGGGTTGGACTGGAGAGCTTGGAGGAGTTGATGCAACATCTATGGTGATTTGTAAGTACTTCACCATGTTTCTCCATTAATCTAACTTGTCATATTTCCTTCATATTATTGTTTGCACATGTATGTCTATATAGATAAACATGTTCTTGTTTAATGATAAATTGTAGAAGTAGAAGGTATTGTTTTGTTCCTCACATACTTTCTTCATCACGATAAGAGCTTGGACAACAAGGCCAAAGATTGAAGATCGGAGAGGACAATTGTCGAAAAGGAGTCAGTCACACTTATTTCTTCTATCTTCTTTTCCTATAGCCATAAAGAATAGATCTGAAGGAATGTTAGTGTCCATTTGTTTGTTTTTTTGTCTTGATCAATAGGGGTCTAGATATCCAAGGGATATGTCACCAGTCCGCAAGAGAAATATTTCATAACAGAAAATTGGTGACTTCAATGGGGACCGATTGTTCCTATTCCTTGGTTCCTAGCCCTTTGAATCTTAGTTGTGCTTTGATATTTTTCATGTTGATGTTTGTTTCTTGCACCTTTCCTACTTTATGGTGAATCAAGGCAAAATTTACTGTTGTTTTAACCACTTCCAGGCATCAACTCTCCCCCGGAGTGGGCCACAAAGCATTGAATACCATTATCAACGCTCATGCTAGTGTATTGGGGAGAATTGGCCCCTATTCAATCCCATGTATGCCTCCTTACAAGAGAATTGATATCCTCCCTATGTCAGTTTTTGAGCCTATTTTTCTTGCTTCTCCAGATATTTTTCACTCAGATTTTTGTAGTAGATTCCTCTGAACTTGGTTATGACTTTGTTTGATTAAAAGAACTATGATCACCAACTTTTATTTCCTCCTTTGAGCTTGTAAGTCCTTCGGAATTAGGGAATGAGCATGACTACGTTAGGTTAACTTGATCCTTTGGTCAAGGTCTATCTTACCAGTGGTTGGATCCTCATCACGAAGGTTTCCAAAATCCTATTCTCCTGATTTTGAAACTTGGCTTGAAGTTTTCTTCATTTGATTTGGAATTGCAACTTTGAGGTTTTCAAACAATGATTTATTTTCTCTTTTTCATTTTTAGTCTTTGATTGAACAAGTTTCTTTACTTTGGAATAGATCATGGGGAAACCCACCAGTAACTTCCCCTCATTTCGAGGATGGTACCCGAGGTAAACCAGATTTTGTAGAAATACAAGGTTTTTTCGATAGCATTCTCATTTAAGAGCTCAACATGTCACTTATGAGAATTGAAACTGGGTGTGGGGGAAACACCCCTTAACACAAACCACTCGAGCTAAACCCAATTGGCACCTTGATTGAACAAGTTAGCTCACGCTTGATTTCTTTGAGTTCTCATCAAAAAATTTAGTGCACTTTGTTTGGTTTTTTTTTTGCTTCATGTTCCTTTGTGTCAAACATTGATTTCTTTTCATTCTCATTGAAAGTTAGGAAACATGAAAGTTTTGCATTTGAAGATATTTCATTGCATACACAATCAAACAAAGCAATTTTTTTGCATTCTTAGGAATTTTGTTTTGGTACAATTAGTCTTGTATTTGCTTTAGGATTTAGGATTTGTTTGACAGTTTGGCATCATTTTGAAATGTTGCATGATATTGAGTGCTTGTTAAGAAGAAAATAACTCTTCTCCTTCTCGTAGATAGAATTCATCGAAAAGAAATGATTGCATTTCATTATTTTTCATTCTAATGGAGTTGAGTCTCACATCATTAGTTTCATCACCATGGACCTTTATGAGTAACAAAGCCATTAAAATCAACCATCACGCTAATAAAATCAACAAGACATTTTTGTTTTATAGTACACCAACAATAGCATAAGGTTAGAATCTTTGGACTAGGCAAAGTGAGTAAATTGTCCAAGATTACTAAACAAGATTGTAGAACACTAAAGAGTGAGAAAATCCAACTGTCGTATATGCATAGATGAGAACCCCCCTTAACACAAGGGGATAAACATGAGGTCACGTGTGGAAGAGCACCTGATATTGCCCCTCCAAAGCTTGAATAATCATAGTGGAAATAGAATATATTGGGGTTTTTTCTTGAGAAACTACAGGTTTCATTTGGTCTCGGTGCTTCGTGAATCCCAAATCCATTCAAGGTCCTCAGGAGTCTTAGTGGTCCACTTTTATTCAATTCTCTTGAAGAGCTTCAGTGTTTTTTTATCCTGCCCATATGTTCGGTCCCGACTGTCGAATGTTCCCCCCCCCCCCGCGGAAGGATGACTGTGAGTTGGTAACCTTAGTGGCCTTTCCCAGGTATCTACAAAGGTGACTATGGAGGGATTCCCACGATATCTGGGGCAGACGTTGTATCACATTTTCATTACCCTTGGAGAGAGACCTCGCAAAGTGAGGATTTCTTTCACCGATAAGGGTTATTACGTGGAATTCAGGGTAACTCCATCTCATATCTTTGTTGATGGATTGACATCCTATCTTCGAAAGATCCTTCTATCTATTGTTGCTTGGTTGATTACCTATATATATTTTTAGGGGTGTGTGCTTTCAGAGTTTGTATTTGGCCTTAAGGACTATTGTTTTACTTTCACTGTGGTCGATCAAGGGTTTCAAAGATCTCACAAAGTGTAAGTTTTGGATCCTGACGTTCAGGAACCTCAACACAACCCTTCTTACGAAGGAATGGTCGAAGAAAAAACTTCTGAAACCGGGAGTGTATCTCCTAGAAGTATCCAACACATAGAAGAACTGGTCAAAACCTTTATGGAAGGCCTTGTATCTTATGCAAATCCCCCTTTAATTGATCCACTTGGTCCATTACTCGTTGAACAACCATCCATGGGATTTATTGATGCTTATTCTTCTTACTATTACCGGCTAGTTCAACCACTAGCCAATCTTTTGGCATGAACCCACCGACATTTGGTTTTTTAGAGAGATTGGGAGTTTCACCTCTTCTATCCACAACTCCTGTAGTTGAACATACAATATCACAAATCACTACTGTCGGTGCTTCTTCTTTACTAGGAACATCCATGACCCAGGTTACACAAACACAACCACTTGCGAGTACATCTCCCACCGCAGATGAGTCGGGTAATATTCTTGCTTCACTAATCCCACATATGCATACACTAAGTGCTTTACTTGGTCGTCCCATTGATCATATGGCCAATAGTCAAGTCATTCAAATAACCACATTTACACAAGCTACTCAACCCACATCTCCAACTTTACTAATGAGGAGTTCTCCTTTACCTTTAATTGGAGGTCAATCTTCAATGGGAGGCCAACCTTTAGCTTAGGGGCCACCTTTAGTTGGAGGGCAACTTTTTTCTAGGGTGCAACCCTCAACCATGGGGAAAACTCCTATGTAGGGGTAACATCAACAAACCTTGGGGTAAGTCGCTTTTGCAAGTTATTCCATCTCTACTACTATTGGCTTGTATCCTAGACAACCATATCCAAGAGCTAAAAATCCTTTATGGGGTCAACCTAATACGGTGAGCGTTCCTCCTCAAATAACTTTTCCCAATCAATCTATGAACCCCATGATTCCAAAACAACATCTCCCTCAAATACAGTATATGGGAGGTCCATTGAGCCAACCACAATATGTGGGGGGGCCGCCAGGTCAACTGCAGTACATGGGGGGACCCTAAAGTCAACCAGAATACATGGGGGGTCAACCACAATACATGGGAGGACCATCTGGTTTTGCAATCCCGTCGCAACCTGTATATGGTCATGTTGGTGTTCCTATGTCACATGGTTACTACTAGTATCCACGGGCTAATCGACAAATTCCATTCTTAGCTACATTAGATTTTCCTGATTTATCACATTTGACCAATGATCCCATACTGCATTCCCCGTTTTGGACTCCAATCCCTGCAAAACTACCATCATATATCCTGAAATTCAACGAGAAACCTAAAGAAGACCCTAATAACCACGTAATGAATTTACATCTTTGGTGTTCTTCGAACTCTTTGATGGATGACTCCATTTGTTTAAGACTTTTCTAGAGAAGTCTCACAGGCTCGACAACCAAATGGTATATCGAGCTTCCACGACACTCCTTTGGTGACTTTGATACATTAGTTATGGCATTTTTGACACATTTCCAACTGTTGATTCGATATGAAACCGATACAGAGATTTTGAATTTGCTTAGACAATCCACTTCCACCCACATTTCTAATCACATTCATGAGTGGAGGAGGCGATGACAGTTAATTAAAGTTACCATTCTGGATCAACTCTTGGCAAATTGGTTTACCAAGTCACTTTTTCCATCCATCGCTTGAGATGTCTCCATGGTAGTTGTTGTCACTAAGGAGCAAGCGATTAGTCATGCTCAATATTTGGACTTGGTATATTCCTAGTCTAACGCACTTTAAAATATGAACCCTCTTTCTCCTCGCCGGTCGAATGATTCGTCAGAACCTGTTCCAAAAATTCATGTTGATCACGTGGCAAGTTCTGTTACCAAAACTTCTCCCTCTCCTGCACAAACCTTCGAGGTGAATGTGGTCTAGTCCACTTCATCTCAACAACCCGAGGTAAGAAAAAAAACAAGGGTAAATCCAAGAATTATTCTAACCCACAGAAGAGTACAAAAACTGCTAATACCCAACCGAAAAGGAAATCTAAGCTTCTCTGCATGATTTGTGCGGAGGACCACTACACGAAAGACTGTCCTCGTCGTGAGGAAGTCACTAAATTTATGAAAGGTACCTCCCAACCTGCAATATTAACTAACCCTTTTCTGGCTCCACAACAACAAATGGTTGCACTAAATACTGCCCCTGTGCAAGGGGGCAATGCAGGTCATCCTAACCTTGAGGATGCTTCCTCGAGCGCCACTCAAGTTTTTATGTGTAAAGAGACAGTTAGTCAAACGACCAAAGCTAAGACTTATGACACTTCTCCAGATAATCATGCCAGTGGAGGTGCTACCGATAAGCCCACCACTTCCACTCTTCCTCCATCCTCCGCCCCTCTTCAGATCAAGAGGCCTTTTGTTGATTCAGTGTTRCGTCCGCCCAAGGGCACAATTCAAAAGTCGATTTTCAATCCAAGTGTCTGTCCTACTCAAAATTATAATGTTGGTGAATATTTGGTGCAAACAACTTGTGATATGTCGACGCTTGAAGTTCTATAAAATTGTCCAAGTCAACATAGAACCTTGTTATTAACCATTGGAGATGTGGATCCAGAGGCATCAAAATGATTATGTTTAATCTGGACTATTTTAAACCAAAGCTCTCTCACCACCTAACATTCCAAATTCAAACTATGCTTGGTGGGAAAAACATCCATTGCATGGTTTTGGACGAAGGAGCTTCCACATGTGTCATGTCTTTGTCTTGCTGGAGAGCCATTGGTTCTCCTTAACTTAACCAGTATCCTACCACCCTTAATGTGTTTGATGGACGTGGTTTCCAACCTTATGAACTCTTAAAATATTTTGTTGTGGAGTTAAAGGGAAAAACCATTTTTCTCAACATTGAAGTGGTTGACGCGCCCCTAGATTATAATTTATTGCTTGGTCGCAGTTGGTTCTATGCGATGATTTCCATCACTTCTTCATTTTTTCACATTTTACAATTTCCCCATCAAGGGAAAATTGTGATTGTTGACCAACTTGATTATTGCACTCCAGATCTCCATAATTCTTCAATGAATAATATCCCTTTCCTGGGATAGTTCGATCTTAAGTAGGAAAGTGTGGGAGTAGGTCTTCTCAAGGATTCCTCAGTCATGGGAGTTTTTCCCTTACCTCCCCACAATCCCCCACATGAGGTTTCCAAGTTAAACATGATTACGTCTACAGTGCGATGAACCTCTGAATTGTTCGATCCTTGGGTAGTACCTATCCCATATGCCATTCAAACACTAGGTGACATCATGTCACTTAGTCTTCCACATGATGTGGTACATAAACCTTCCCACCCTCTGCTTGTCTCCATTGATCCTCTTTCTTCCTCCCTCTTTGGTGAACCTATCGCTATTAGTAGCCAAGAGCCTACATGAATGCAAAAGAAAAGTCGACAGATGAACCAAAGCTTGGGGGGAATGTCTCCAACCTTTGGGAATCATAATAAAGTTAAATCGCCAACTTCTTATGATGGTGCTAGAGGAAAATTACTAACCTCTTAACACTATGTTGGGAAAAAAACCACCAATAGGTATCAATAAATGTACCAACCTCTAGACATCATGTTGGGAAGAGGCCCATTCATTGGTATTACATCGAGCATAGTTTATCATCATTTTCAAGCTTGTTAACAAATGAAAGCACAATTTCGTTCTTTGTTTCAAGCTTGTTAAAAAATGAAGCAGACTATGAGCATACTTCATTGTCCTTCGAGCTTGTTAAAACATGAAGAGTCCTATTTCGAGTGGTAGTTTACCCCTATTTCAGACTCGTAAGACTAACTATGAAAAAGGTATTCTCTATCCAATCATTACTAGGAGAGTTCTCCCTCGTATTGTTTTTTACTTTTTCGGGCTCGAGGGACTAAATTTATGAAAATAATACCCATGGAGTCATCTTTAAGATATTTTCAGACTCTCTAAACATGAAAAAATCGTCCATTTTTCCTTCTTTGGACTCGTAAAACATGCATTGAAGGAACCATATGGGACCGAACTCCTCCTTCTTTAGGTTCGTTAAACATATGGTGAGGGGCTCATCGAAGATGAGCTATATCGAGCATCTGTTATCATCCTCGAGCTCATTAAAAAAAAAAAGGTAGTCACCAATCATGGTGGCAGGAAAATTGAAGGAAGTGGGTTAAGTTTTTAGAAAGCATCATGGCAATTGTTTGTTGTCGCCCTTAAACATGGCACATGTTTGCGTCTCATCTTATAGTTGGATAATTTGCTTGTCTTGCACCTGTTTTCGCATTGTCTTACAGTTGGATAATCTGCTTGTCTCCGAGTCATACCAACTCCATGAGTCCTCATACTCCTTCATCTTGTTAGAATATGATGGATGTGATCGTTTTACCATAGAAAATATCATGATTGTCACCCAACCATAGGCCGAAGCCACCCTCCGAGCACCTTAAGCTTGACAGAGAATCACTCCGGAAGAAAACCATAGGCTAGATAGCCAAACAAAGGGTAGCACACATTTCTCGAAGGATAGCGCACCAAAAAGAGCTGATCAGATAGTCCAAACCATAACCAAGAGATAGTCTAAGCCAAAACATAATCTGCTAGCTGTAGCAGCTGCAACGACAGCTTCTCCTCCAAACTTGCGCACAAATTGGCTAACTGCAGTGCGCACAAGTGAGCTCTGCAATTCTGAGAATGCCTGCTAGAATGAAGACTGGCCTCTTGTATTTATACTAATTTTGGCTAACTACCTAGGCCGACTTCTCATTTTGGGTGCCTATTTACTTAGTATATAATATTTATTTTGGCCGACTTTTTCTCTTGGAGGCTAATAACCTAATACAAATTATCCTCTTGAGCCGACTTGTCTTCTAGGGTTATTAGCCAACTCATTAGGGTTTCTTCTTGCTTCTAGGAATATTCTATTCTCGTTAGGTTTACACGTGGAGGTAAATACCTCCCACAGCTACCATAATATCAACACTCCCTCCTAGCTAGGGAGGTATTACAGGTAATGGTCTTGAGCACAAACATACCATTCACTCGGTAGCATCAACATAGTTGTGTAGACTATCTCATGACTAGATCATGAGAACCATCATCACCATCAGTGTCATCAACCGCATCATCTCTCGAAACCATACTCCATCTGAGTAATTATCCCTACATTCATGCTTTGCTTTTTCAGCTCCCTGTTATCTTCACCTTTCATTCTATCTCTTCTCTTTTCCACCTTCCATCTCTTTTCTTCTTACTTCTTGATCTGTGTATCCTTCCTAGAGGGGGTGCGTCTGAAGAAGGACATCCTGTAAAGTGTCTCTTCTACCTAGTTTCTATCTACCTATCTATCAATCACCTGGAGCTTTAAAACCTAATCTAAGTAAGCACACACTAATTAACTTGACTCAGAGCATTCGAAACTAACTCTAAATAGTGACTACGTACAACGACCTTACAAATTCATCCTGGACACCTATCTGTACCTCATCCAACCACTACATCGTTCACACTCACCAGGAGACCCAATTGCATTCATACTCGGCGACGAATACTCCAACACAGCAGCAGAATTAGGTGACACGACATCATCTTTATGTTTTCTGTAATCTCTCCTTAGCAAGGGCTATGGCTTTGGTCATGGCTCAATAGGCTAAGGATCTAATCATGGCTCAGACATTGGTTCAGGATGCTACAGGGGCACAGTTTTAGCAGGCAGGCTACAACGGCGAAAGAAGATCAAAACAAAAGTATAGGTGCAAAGCAAAGATACAAAGGCGAAGAGCGAAGCTAGAATAAGAAACTAAAGATGAGGAATAGAATGATTCAAATCCTAAAGGTAAGGGTCTATCAAATCCCAAAAGTTCGGGCAAGTAAGCAGCATGGTCCTTCCTATTCTAGAATGTTGTATGAAGGCCTGTCCAATGAATGCTCAATGAATGCTCTAAGTTCAACATAATGTTCCTTCTACTGGTCACATCATTTGGCCCATTCAAGTTTACTGAGTATTTGATCACCATAGCATCATATATAATCTTCCTCTCGCAACCTGTCCAAAAACCCAACGATAGGAAGGGGAGGGAAGGAAACAGACAACCCTTATAAAGTCGGATTGATGGATGGTACGTCCTACCTCTTATTACATCTAATATGTGATGGATCACACGATCGATCTCCTGAGTGAGTGATTTATTGTCAATCGAAATATTATGGTTGGCCGGGAGAGGGAGAGGAGTATTTCATTTCCATTGGGTTCTCCGCTAGCTAGTTATTCTCTGTTTACAGTTATCTCATAGTCGATTGGTCCCCTATGATTATGATTTGTGAACATCTTCATGGCCCTAGTGTCATTTAATTGAGCAGGTGTTCGCTTCATCTCTTGTTTCCGAGGAGAGAGAAGGGAACGACTCACCTCACTCAAAACATGATGTTGGATAAGTCACTCACTCCACAGAGTGAAACAAGAGCCATTTTTCTAATCTGAACATATGTCCTAGAAGAGTAAATGTCCTGAACCATTTTCCGTCTAGAAAATCTCTATCCATTGATCATCCATCTAGCTGATAATCATTTCCAACACTGCTAATAGTCTTCAAGGCAATCAGAACAATATCATTCAATAGAACAAAACTATGTCTATCCATAGTAGTACACAACTACAATCCAGTGGTACACTACCACACCAAGTAGCACACAGGTACTTGATCAGTGACGTATAGCCACAAACAGTGGAACACATCCACCACAGTAGTATACATCTACTGTCTAGAGACATACAGTCTTCATAACAATCATCTGATATCAACCTGCACAAAAGCAATGTTATGATATAAACTAAGTCATCTGGGCCATTCTTCCACTCACATCTGTGAGATCTGGAAGAGCATCTTCCCTCAGAAGGTCAAACATCAATGATGAGCTATCTGGACTATTATTCTCAAGCAAGGAAGAATAATTATCCTGATTTCTAAGCCTGGACCATTCCCCACCCTGGGCCATTCCTCCGACACTAAACAAAGTGTAACCTGGAGAGAATGAGTCTGCCCTAAGGAATGCATGTCTTGATTGTTGAACTTGGACCATTCACCTATATGAGCCATTCCTCTGGCACTAAACAAAGTGCAACCTGGAGAGAATGAATATGCCCTAGGGAATGACTGTCTGGACCATTTCCTGAGGAAATGACTGTCCTGCACCAACCTCCAAAATGGACCATTCTTCGAAACTACTCCCAACCGTGAGCTTCGAAAAAATGATTGTCCAGCGAGGCGGGTCGGTCTTCTTGAGTAACCCTCAAGAAGAGAGACTGCCCTAGACCATTCCCCATGTTAACCACAATGGGAAATCGTTGTCTATGGTACATCAACAATCCATCATACCATTTTCATTACAAAAATGACCGTTCAATCTGGACCATTTTTCGAACTGGAAAATGCTTGTCTGTCAGAAATCTCAAACCACTTTCCGAACTGGAAAGGAACTACTCATCCTGGACCATTTTTCGAACTGAAAAATGACTATCCATAAATCAATAACACATCAGTGCTCCCTCCCAACCTGGGATTCATCTCTTCCTTTTTCAATAGGGAAGTTGTCTCCACAAGCTCTAGCCTGAGTACACAAACTCTTTCATATTGGACAGAGGCTTTACCAAAATGTCCACTTATCTTCTCATCTGTGGAGATATATATATATATTGGAGAACCACTTCTCTTTTCTGGACTTCATCATGGAGAATGTAATTTTTAATCTCAAAGTACTTTGGTCTTTCTGGAACATTGGTTTTCTCTTAAGGCTTCGTATAGCTCTGATCAATATAGTGTGTCATTATTGGATTCATCTTTTGTTCCCCATTAGCTCATAACAGTGTGGCAAGGATCAAACTGGAACATATCCATGTGGCACTTCTTCTTTCATCATGAGATCTTTGTCATGGATTGTCAATACATCATCCTAATCTTCTGAGTAATCATTCTGATACAATATCTATGTTATAGAAAGTCTTCACCATGATTTTGTTGTGCATTGGAGGTTCTCCACCAAATTGTCTTCTTCCATCTGCATACAAGGGTCTCTTTCTGGTATACCTCAAAGCATTGAGGTTTCTCTACATACACTCTTTGTTCAATTATTCTGGAGAACAGTCTTTGCATTCATCTGATGTCAATTCCAGACTATGGTTATTGTGGACGATATAATGGTTCATGTAGAGATATAACTAGTTTACTAGAAAGAGTAATCATCATAGTTTTCTCCCTCCATATGGGATAACCTATAGTTCTGGATCTCTCAATGCTTGCATTCATAAGACACTGTTTTTCATCACAACTTTCAGTACCTCTGCTTGATTTCTTTTAGTGATTTCATATTAGGCTAGTAATCTTGTGATTCTCGATACAATGATTGGTTATTCTGGATTTTCTTTCTTTCTTGGAATCTTCATGGTCTTCCTCATGTTTTTCTTTAGATCTTGGGTCTATAAATTCCATGCTTTTAAGATTTCATAGTAGGATCATGGATAAGGCTTTTTTTCAAAGAAGACTTCTTCTAAGGTCAAACTGAACATGTACTGCTTTTCATGGCTTCTACCATGGATATATACTTTATCACCTTTAATGGATCATAGGATTAGCTCCCTCTTAATCTGTGCTTCATGTATGAATGCATGCTCTTCTTTGGAAATATATAATTGGCTCCTTCCATCTAGGAGAGTCCACGCTTCCGTCTGCATCCTTATTTCCTTCTGCAAAGTGTTACAATTTTTTTTCCAATTTCTTCTTGATTGTTGACTTCTTTCTGTCTTTACTTCTTCTAGGTTTCTTTCTGATTTTGGCTTATCTTTCAGCTTGTCTTATAATCATAGTGATATCATTCCTTATCTTGTTTTTCTTCCATAATCATAGTTTCTCTTTGAACATATTATCTTCTAAAAAAATAGATATGTACCGAAAACATGGTATGTAGAGGAACTATGAAGAGTATTGTTACCTTGTCTTTTAGAAGAAGAAGTTTGTTTTGTCCTGCTTGGTTTTCTTTGAGGGTTCCCTTTCTTCAACAACTGATGCTTCGTGTGTTTCCTTCCTTTTCTTTAACTCAGGACAATGATTCTTGTAGTGTCCATACTTTTGACAATTGAAGCATTGTATCCTTGACATATCTTTCTCTTGATTTGTTTTCTTCCTGGAGCCAAACTTCTTTTTGTTCCTGAAATCTTTGAACCTTGTTGTGAAGGCTTGATCATCATACTTCTGTTGGGGTTTCTCTTTTGCACTGATCCTTGATTCTTCTTGAGCACAACAAGTCCAGAGTTCTTCAAATGTAGGATACTCCTTCCTTGTGTTCATGCTTGCGGCAAATGCATCCCATGTCTTGGGAAGACCATTGAGTACTATGTTTACCAATTCCTTCTCTGAAATGATCTCTTCAATAGNTTGTAGTTGATCTCTTAACTGAGAGATTTTCACAAAGTATGATGTTATGTTGTCATCATCATTCATCTTCATGTCACAGAGCTCATTCTTCAGACTCATTACTTGTCCAATGTTTATGACTGAGAAGAGGTTTGTTAGGGCATCTTACATCTTCTTCGATGAGTCAAGATTGGAGATGTAGGGTATCAAGTGGTCTTTTATAGAGTCCACTATGATACTCATGGCATTGATATCGCCATCTTTGAACTTCTCCATAACTGCAGCGTTCTGCGGTTCCTTCTCTTTTCCTTCTTCAAACTCTAGTTCCACGATCTTTCCTTTCACGATATCCAACACTTTATTCTTGGGAAGGATGACGTCAATCCTTGTCTTCCATGCTCTGAAGTTAGAAGCTCCATCTAACTTTTTTTCTGACTTCATAGAGTAATTCATGGCTACTTTGACTTGGTCAGTTGTAGATTTGACCAAAAAACTCAAACGTGATGTCTTGGCTTGCTGAGAGTACAAGGAGATGTGTTAGGCTAGGGCGCACTGGTCTATCTTGAAATTAGGTAAATCCCTTCACTTAAGGTGCCTCAACGAGAGGGTTAGGGTTTCTGCAAATGCACCTGCTAGTAACCCTAGCGACAATGCTTTGGTGACTGCTCCTGCTGGAAACCCTAGCGACAGTTCTTCAATGAGCTTAATATCCTTATGGCTATGCTCCCTTCCAGTGGTTAGACTGAATTAAGGAGGTGTGGGCCCATAACCTGTTAGAATATGATGGATGTGCTCGTTTTACCATAGAAAATATCACTATTGTCACCCAACCATAGGTCGAAGCCACCCTCCGAGCACCTTAACCTTGACAAAGAATCACTCCGAAAGCAAACCCTAGGCTAGATAGCCAAACAAATGGTAGCGCACCTTTCTCTAGGGATAGAACACCAAACAAGAGATGATCAAATAGTCCAAACCATAACCAAGAGATAGTCCAAGCCAAAACATAATCTGCTAGCTACAACAACTGCAACAACAACTTCTCCTCCAAACTTGCGCACAAACTGGCTAACTGTAGTGCACACAAGTGAGCTCTACAGTTCTGAGAATGCCTGCCAAAATGAAGACTGGCCTCTTGTATTTATAGTAATTCTAGCTAACTGCCTAGGCTGACTTCTCATTCTGGGTGCCTATTTACTTAGTATATAATATATCTTTTGGCCAACTTCTTCTCTTGGAGGCTAATAACCTAATGCAAATTGTCCTCTTGAGCCAACTTGTTTTCTATGGTTATTAGCCAACTCATTAGGGTTTCTTCTTGCTTCTCGGAATATTCTATTCTTGTTAGGTTTACACGTGGAGGTAAATACCTCCCGTAGCTACCATAATATCAACACATCTCACCCGAAGAGTGCCCTGGCGATCGTTACACTATGTTTTGGTCTATCTCTCAATCAAGTCAATGTTGCTAAGTCAATTTTCATGCCTCACAATGTTAAAGGGAAGTTTCACCTCAAACCAACCATTTTGTAGTATTATCCATTTTCATACTCGTGTAAGTCAGTCCTCATTTGATCTATCATATTTTATCACTTTCTTGTGTTTGTTTCGTGTCAATGATGGGGGAAACATCATGGCCCTCCTTCAACAAGTCTATTTCTGTCAACTTCAACACATTATTAGGGAATTAGACTTAGAAACCAGTTAGTTCCTTGGAGCATGCATGCCTCAATCACAGGTTTCCTCACCTTCATCATTTGGCTTACACCATTGGCCTCTGATCGAATGATTACACGGATGTTCAACTTCATCTCATTTATTCACATTCGTTGGAATGTACTAGGGTACCTTGGGATTCATTGGTATCATTGGTGATTTCCCTCGCACTTGTTAATGGTATACATTAATGACCAGTAATCAAGTGGTTTCTACCATGTTCGACATCAAGTCATCTATTCACATGGATAGATTCATACTATTTCGGGATCGGGATGAAGACCTTGGATTGGGAGCTCACTCTGTTATGTGCTTTACCTAGGCTGTTATGGAGATTATCTGAGTATTTTGAGGATTCCAGTACATTCACCCTACTGGCAACCCCACTGATCTATATTGTCACATAGATCCACTTTGTATTGGTCTGTGGCTATGTTGTTTTTTCATATCGTAGCTCCACTGTGTATTCTTTCTTGGCTAGAACTTAATCAAGGCATGGAGGTATGGATCCACATTGTATCTTCAGTGGCCATATCCTTAGTTAGTACTTTCATGGATCCGTAGTGTATTGGTCGGTGGCCATGCTTTGAGTCAATTTACTCTAAGCATAGGTATGACTACCTCGAGGATGATATACATATACTATTTGATGTTTGTTTGCAACTTCCACTAGGCTCTCCTACTCTATTTCCCTTGCATTAATATTTTGTAAAGTGTTTCAGCCATCAATTTCTCTTCTGGCCTCACACTTTAGGGGGAACCTATTACACACCAAAATGGCACACTTAAGTGTCGCATCTATTATGCACCTAAGTGTCGTATGCACCTTACTAAGTGTTGCATGCACTTTATCAAGTGTTGTATGCACCTTACTAAGTGTCGCATGCACTTTGACACCATGAAATAAAATTTGTCATGATCCCTAGTCTTTGTGGAGGAGAAAACCCATCATGAGATGGTCGAAAAACTGCTTTTTACCTTGAGTTTTGACCCATTTTTGAAGGTCAACGCCCCCTTCCCATGTATAGGGAGTGTTGATCCTTGATCAACACACCTTGTTGAACTATGGGGGAGCGTTGGCAATTATCTGTGCTCCATACTAGGGGAGCGTTGAAGTGGTTAGAGGAAGATTCGGTCTACCCACATTATTCTAAGGGTCAGCCTCGAGATGCTCTTAAGTGGTTTTGGTCAAGGGGTCGAATCATGAGTTGAGTCACCCATATTCCCTCCATTTTGGGTAACCAAATCCTGACCTAAATAGCTAAATCCTCAACCATTTCCTAGAATCCTTCATGGTGGTTAAGCCTCCCAAATCCTATATAATGAGGCCACTTAAAGGTGAAAAGAGGGAGAAAGGAAAGGATTTCAGAGTGTCAAACCTTTTATCTCGTGAGAGGAATCCATAAAACACATCATCATTCTGATCCTGAGACATTCAGACAAGGGTTGGACTACATAGCTTGGAGGAGATGTTGCAACATTTACGGTGGTTTGTAAGTACTTCACCATGCTTCTCTATTAATATAACTTGGCATATTTCCTTCATACTATTGTTTGCACATGTATTTATATATAGATAAATATGTTCTTGTCTAATGATATATTGTAGAAGTAGAAGGTAATATTCCATTCCTTGCAAACTTTCTTCATCACGATAGGAGCTTGGACAACAAGGCCAAAGATTGAAGATCAATTAAGACAATCGTCGAAAATGAGTAAGTCACACTTATTTCTTCTATCTTCTCTGCCTATAGACATAAAGAATAAAGATAAAGAAATGTTAGTGTCCATTTGTTTGTTTTTCTATCTTGGTCAATAGGGGTCTACATATCCAAGGGAAATTTCACTTTTCCGCACGAGAAATATTTATAACAACTATGGGTAAAGGCTTTGGGATGAAAGCTTGCCAAAGTGTCGTTAAGGATCGAAAGAGGATTCAAAATCCTTCTCGAAAATGACACCAACATGTTATTGCATAGATTGTAGCTTGGGAAAATCCCAACCCAAGTCACAACGACGAGACAGCTACAGGAGTACCTGCCCACTGTCACCTTAGATAGACACTCCCCTCAATTTAGTGATGATGAAATCACCACGAGGAGGGAATCTCGATGACCGTAGGGGGTTTGAGATGGAAAGTTAGATGATGATGATGAACACCCCTATAGGTCGATATTGGGGAAGGAGTATGGCTTGAGAATGAGTCTTGTAGATGGAGAATGGTTGCAAAGTGTTGCGTACTTGTAAGACAATGTTAGCCCTGCCCAGAACAAGACACATGATAGGTATACAATCCATAAACCAAATGGGATCAAGCAAGAAGCCTTGTTGTTCCAAATTGCAATAGTATGGAAATATATATATAAACAATAAAAGTTGTCAATAGCTACAAATTTAACCATCCAAAATCTAGTACAAGATATCAAAAATAAAGCTAGCAGTTGCTAGTCAAACTTCCAATGTTTAACACAAGACTTTGGTGGCATTAAGGGTTGTTTATGAAGTGTTATCAACAAGTTATTATGACAACCAAGTGGCTGTAGAAAAAACATTCTACAACAACAAGATCTAGCCACATAAATCAATAAGTAAACCACCCAACAATTAGCCAATAACAAGTAGAACAATAACCAAGGTTTACAAGTGAATTTCAGCAGTAGAATAGTGAGCAATGGATGATGAAAAAGCGATTTTGTAGCAGCCCTAATGGATGTAGCATTAATTTGGAACAACAAATAAAATTACTCGGATAAACTAGACGCCCTTACAGAACAAGAATGCTTATAACAAATAGAATCAATTCCAACTTAGACAATTGCAATACCTCAACAATTCACGCATACCAATGCAATGATTTTATATCTCCAATGGAAATTAGACTAGTGCCAAATCAATTAGGTTATGGAGTCTCTTGTGTAAGATCTAGTTGTGTTACTTCTCTAGGGGTGTAAGCCTTTTTACTCCCTAGAGAAAACAAAACTAGCAAGGTTAATCTAGGAGGGTGTAAGACCTTTTACTCCTCCTAGCAACCATTGTAAAGTAGCTTATTCAATGATAAAAAAGTAGACTTGATGGAGGGTTTATGCCTTTATACTCCTTCAATGGTTTAGATAAATTTAGGTTGAATCAAGAATAAAAACATAATTAATGCCGAAATTCCTTACCAATTCCAAGAAAAAACATGAAGAAACCCTTTCTTATCAAGCATATTCCACCAAAAATACCAAGAACAAGCATACACGAGGTAGCACCTTACTTTCTTCACCAATAGACAAGTACTAGTATCCACAAGAGAGACTTGAGAGCAAGATAGACAAAAATGTCCAAGTGTGGCGAAAATTTCAGCCATCTAATATGTAATTCTCAAGTGAGATGTGATTAAATGACAAATGGGGTGACCTCTATTTATATGAGGTCAACTAAAACCCATTTGTCCACTTAAAAAAATGTCAACAACACATTAGGGAGGTCGACCTCCTCTATTTTCCTTTTACAACATAAAATTAAAAAAACATAAAGTAATTTCCCCTTTTAGGGGTGACGTCATGCCCTAAAGGGTGACGTTAGGCCTCCAAGAGAGACATTTTGACCTTTGATGAAGAACGTTGGGCCTCAAAAGGCCATAAATCATGCCACCAAGTGGTCTAGCATGTGTCAAGTGTCTCTCTCCCCATCAAACCAAGCCACATCATCATCAACCATGAGAAGTCCCATCAAAAACCCTAATCCCATGCGACGTTTAGGGCATAAGGTGTGACATTTTAGGCCTTCCAAGGCCAATGTTTGGGAGCAAGGGGTTGGAGAATAATCATATCATGGTGTCCAAGTGCCTCCAAATGAAACGTTCCTCTTCCCATGTGTCCAAGGAGAGGGGGCGCATCATCCAAAGTGTGGGTGATCCAAAATGGATCTAGGAAAGCCTAAAAATAAAAGTTCTTGAAATCGGATGAAACCAACGCCATTGTGTCCATTTCGTCACAATGATTCCGACCATATAATTGTTTTTTCAAATGGACATCGTATGCAAAAGTTATCATGTTCTGATCGATTTCCCAAACAGACAAAAAGTCAAACTTGTCAAAGTCAACAAGTCGTATTGTTGACGTCAACAATATGATAGGTGGCGTCAGCATGATGTCAATAGGACACATGGCATCACTAGGAGGTGACACATGTCACTTAGTTTTGGCATTTTCGGGCTGAGTTCGACCAGTATGAAATTGATACGTGGTAGTGTATGGATGAAATGTGGTAGTTCGTCATGACGTTGCCCAATGACAAGGTGACACAAGGCAGTACAGACGACATGTGGATGTACATAATTTGATGTGGCAGGGTGACTAGGATGTATGGATGCTAATGTGGCATGACACATGGTTGTACGATGGTGATGTGGCAACTAACTGTGCATGCTCACTGTACGATGACTGGATGCTGACTGGATCGTATGGTCCAATCACAGGGTGACAGATGACCCAATTAGAGGGTTCCATGTGGCACCCTGGGTTTTTTCAATGTTGTCTAAGGAAAAAATCTTGTTGTGACTCCATCGGGCTCGAACCCATGACCTCCGGCATGAGCTACAGACTACCCCAACTACGCTAACCACTTGGGGTGAATTTGGTGCTTGTTGAAACCTATGGAAAAATGTTGTTTTAAATTGAATGTGATGGTGATTTAGGGATAAGCCTGATTGGTGGGGGGCCAGTGCATAGCACTTGGCACTCATCCCACGACTAGGAGCCAGTTCGGAGTTTGGGCGCGCGAGAGTTTAAGGACCAGGCCACATGGACCATCCCTACGACCAAGGGCCAGGAATCCAGGGGCTTAGCACCTAGCGCTTGGCCATATGGCAGTGCACATATGACCATGAGCCTGAGAGAAGGGGGTTGCACCTGATTTTTTTCCCAATTTTGGGTTTTTAAACCATATATTATATTTTTTTGTGATTTTCATCCTGTTTTTAATGGATTTTGCCCATTATTGGGGGATCTGGAGCCCGATTTGAGGCAAGATCTTGGGAGAAAGTTGGGAGGAGGATACCAAATCAAAATATATATAAAACATGGGTTATTAGCATCATTGAGGAGCTTCATAACAGGAGAAATGATGAATATTTTGAAAGCCAAAGCCATTTTTATGCAGGGAAGCCATTAAGGAGGGAAACTTTGCGGGCCAATTTCGGGAGCTACGCTTGACCTTTTTCAGTGCCATCAGTTGTGTTGGATTCTTGAGGTCGAGAAGAACACAAAAATACCATTTTGTAATCCTTTTGACACTTTCTTGATGTACTTTTGAAGAATTGAAGAGAAATAAGAAAGCCTCGCCCACTGAGACAAAGGCCCAGAGACGTAGGCGATCTTGTCGAACTTCGTTAACAACTTTGTTGTTCTTTTAGCTTACATTCTGATCTACATTTATTTATGATGGCTACTTTAATCTCTCATTAAGTTCTTCTTCTTTCATTAATTCCTAATTGGTAATTGAGCACATGCTTAAAACTTAGCCAAGTCTTTAAAGATCAATTTGAGATCAGTGGGCTTCATGCTCAAATGAAGGTCCAAGCAACCTTGTGCCTCTACGATCAAGCTTTCACCTAGAAAGGACCTGCAAATAAAAACAAGTACGCCCTGCAAGGGTCCACAAGTCACAAGTATCATTCCAAGTAAGCCATATCTAATAAAATAACCACCCGAACATGTGTATCAGACCCCACCTTTTCAAAATAAACAAATGCTCAAAGACCTTATACAACTTGCCAAATTTAAGTATGGGAGGATTTTCATGGTGCCCTATTGGGTAGATCATTCCCCAAGACAATGAGTGTTTCCAAGGAATACCCTCTCTAAGTCATGCAAAAGAGTATGAGGTGGATGGGGATGTAACTTTTGGGCATGGGGTATCTTTCATACAAGGACATACAAGGCCTCATATTGTCTCATTTATGGGAACCTTTGTAGAGGGTGCACTTTCTCTTGAGTTACCAACTATTTAGGTGTTATTTCTCCCAGATCCCTTCTTAGCCATATTTCCAATGCTTGCTTTCAGTTATTTGTAATTTACTAGTTCCCTTTATAAGGTTTCAAGCTTTAACATTTGCAATTTGGGATCAGGGCGGGCACTCATAAAGTAGAACTCAAGTTGGACCAGATTTTGATGGTCCTTATTCACTGTGTTCACTTTCTTTTCAGCGTATTTTCTTATTCTTTTATAGTAGTTGTTATCTTCCTTTGGGTCGTCAATCCCTCTTCCCATGAAATGAGGTACAAGCCCTTCTTGGGTCAGTAATGCTAGAAAACCCAAATATGATGAGACAAAGGGAAATGGGTATGAAAAATGATAAGTATGGACATGAGTGGTACGCTAACTCTTTAAGGAGACCCCCCAGTAGCAACCCTATCTCTGAGGGTGACCCCCTTGCTAGGACAACATGTGAACCACCAAGGTGAAATGAGGCAAAATGCATAATTTCCAAGCAGATGTTTTCAAAATCAAGAAATGATCCTTTGCAACATGTTCAAATGCTTAAAATATTAAAATGATACTTACCATGACACCAAATGTGTTACCTGGTGAAGCAAGACCTAATTTCCTCTGTGGGCCAAGCTAGGTGTGGTGGATAGTGTTGCCATCGATCGAATGGGGATGCGTGGTATGACATGGGACTTTGCCTGCTCATTTTCCTCTTGGTAATCCATGTTTGCAACCTGAGGGCCTCAAGACATCATTTCCTTAGTTATCCCTAGGAATAGGGGATAATAATAACCAAGATCCGTCCTAATAAATGTCGACCTTTGACAATTGATGATATGATCTAAGGTTTTGGTACTCTTCTCAAACTTCAAGCTTTTGTTCAACTCAAAATTTGAATTTTCCAAATCATTTCTTAAGGAAACAAGTTCAGCTTCTAGCTTCTCGCAATTTTCTTTTGTTTCGTTCAGTTGAATTCTCACCACTTCTTCTGTCCTTCTTGCCTTTTCTAATTGAACTTTTAGGCTTATGATAATATTTTATGATTCTTCAAGGCTTCGTGACATTTTGACTTTTGAATCATGATCCTCTTCTTCATATTTATGCAATTGCTCCTTTTGTTTCAAATTATTTTTTCTCTGCTTCTTTATTTCGCTTAAGGCACACATGAGTTCTTGTTCAAGGTTCACTTCTCCATTTTTTCAATGTTTTCCTCTTCTTTTAAATCCATCATTTCTTTGTTTTCGTCAATCTTTGTTTCAATTGCCATAAAGAGAGTTTCTTCTTTA
Organism: Picea glauca; assembly: GCA_000966675.3. Taxonomy (NCBI): domain Eukaryota; kingdom Viridiplantae; phylum Streptophyta; class Pinopsida; order Pinales; family Pinaceae; genus Picea; species Picea glauca. Next base: position 185,118 of record JZKD02S2222752.1, on the reverse strand, counting down.
TTACTACCAGAACTGCTTTCACTGCTTTCTTCAGATGAGTCACTGACCCCTTTTGAGTAGAGGCTCTTCTTATGCTTATAAAAGTTCTTCTTATTTTTATGCTTGTCCCATTTCTGGCTATTTTTGTGTTGATGATGTTTTCTCTTTATGTTATAGTCTTCTTCATTATTACTACTTTCATTTTTCGCATATGGACATTTAACAACAAAATGTCCTACTTTTCCATAGTTAAAGCATTTAAAAGGCAACTTACCTTTGTATTTGCCAGATCCATTTTTGAGTTTTTTCACAAAATTTGCTTCCTTTGTGTCCGATTCACAGCTTGAACAATCGTTTGATTTGTGCTCTTTATTCTACATCTTCTTTGAGGCTTTGAAATTTGCTTCCCTTTTTGATGGTTTTTCCTTTTCAGTCCTCATTTCATATGCAATGAGGATCCCATGCAATTCATCCATTGTTAATTTATCAAGATCCTTTATTTCCTCAATAGAGGAAACTTTAGCATCAAATTTTAAGGAGAGTGACCTCGACACCTTTTGCACAATCATTAGCTCTGAAACTATTTCACCAAGTCCTCTAATGGCGTTGACACTTTCGTCCACAAATAGGAGATAAACTACACAATTTTCTTCTTCTTTCATCTTCAGACTCTCTAACTGTATTCTATGAGTTTGGAGCTTAACTTTCTTGACCTTGTCATTGCCTTCATGGATGTTTTGAAGTTTGTCCCAAATTTATTTCTTTGATTTGCAATGCATTACTTTGAAAAAATATGATTTTGACAGTCCGCACAAGATGGCGTTCATGGCTTTTGCATAATTTTCACTAGTAATTTTTTTTTATTTTTTATTTTTTAATTTTAACTTTAATTTTTCGGTCGTATCTGTTGGTGGAGTTATTGAGGTTATATAACTAGTCATAACCAATTGCCAAATATTCAAAACAAAGGGCCATTATATATGTTCGCATCCTTATACTCCGGAAGACATAGTTTGTTCCATCAAACAATGAAGCCCTGTTTGTAAAGAAACCTTCATGACCGACCACATGTGTTCCCGAGATCTACCTTCCAGTGGTTAGACTATTTCCGAAGGAACCGACTCTAATAACAATTGGTGAGCACACACTTATATTGAAAGGGGGGGGTGAATCAATATAATACTATATTCTTCTTTTTTAACATTCATAAACCATAATGAAGCAATCACATTAATGTAACAACTAGAAGACACAATCTTTAATGTGGAAACTCTTTCGGGAGAAAACCACAATTTTTTTTTTTTATAAATTTGTAGGCACCAACCTACTAGAGACACCAATCTCCTCTGTTGTTTATTGACATCGACCTACTAGAGACACTAATCCCCTCTGCTATTTGTAAGCATTGACCAACTGGAGACAGTAATCCCCACAATTGTTTGTTTTGTAGGCACCAACCTACTTACAAGTTTACAAGCTTTTCATATGCATTTCCTTCACTGGTTTGCTTGATGCTTATATCTTCACCAAATATGCTTTGTGCTTGTTACTTCTACTTTTGCCAAATCTGCGCTGCACTCGTTACTTCTACTTTTTCCAGATTTTCTCTACCCTCGCTACTTCTGCTTTAGCTCTGCCTTCACCATATATTCTTGCTTCTTCTACTTCTGCTTGATCCAGGTGGATATCGGTGGCCACCCACCTATTCCACTGGATCAAAGAACAATTTTTCATTTTGGCAACATTTTTATAGTTTTTCGGGTCCCAAACTTTTGGGGTCATTTTAGGCCCTAAACAATGTTTGTTTGTTTGTTTGTTTGTTTTTTTTTTTTTTTATAACTTTTTGGGGGCTGAAGGGTATCAAAAACATGCCCTAACCCCTAGCAAAAGCTGCACTCCTTAGCTAGACCTTTTCGATGAGGTATCAAACACCCCAAATGAAGATCATATGCAAAAGTTACGCCCTCAAAAAGTTGATGTATCAACTACCCCCATCGGGGTCCACAAACCTTTTGGTGTTTCATTTCCTGGGGTTAGAGTTTCAAATGTTTAAGGTTTCCTCATTTATGCTTTATGTTAAAAAGGCCTTTGGAGCCTCATTGTAATCAACTTCTAGCTTGAATGGTGGTAGCTTATCTCCGAGGAGAGATGTAATTGAACATAAAGAATAAATGAGGAAACCCTGAATATCCAAAACCCTAACCCCGAGAGTTGAAACACCAAAAGGTTTGTGGGCCTTGATGGGGGTAGTTGATACGTCAACTTCCCGAGGGCATATCTTTTGCATTCGATCTTGTTTTGGGTGTTCGATACCTCGTCGAAAAGGTCTACCGAGAAGTACAACTTTCGCTGAGGGTCAAGGAATGTCAATGACAACCCATGATCCCCCAAAGTCCAAAAAATCATCGTTTACGACCTCAAAATGACCCCAGAAATTTGGGACTCGAAAAAATGTAAAAACACTGCCAAAATGAAAAACTGTTATTTGAGCTAGTGGAATAGGTGGGTGGACATCGATATACACCTGAATCACTGCCTTAGATATGCCTTTGTAAGTTTTGGTTGTTAGAACGTCAGATCTATTTGCTAGAACACCAGATATGATATTCGCTAATATTTAATTGTCGCTCCTTGAATGATATTCAATCATCATTCCTCAAATAATATGCATAAGAATATTACATTTTCATCCACACACTTTATTTCTCACAATCATATTCTCCTTTTATACTTTACCATTAGTTCTACATGAAGAGTCATTTCATTTGAAAAAACATGACTTTTATTAAACCAATATAGATCCATCTTAACCTCGAATCTATCAAGCACCAAGAGGGATCAAAACTTTGAAGGTTCAAACTTTTAACCTTTCCTCCAATTTTGCATTCTAAAAAAGGTTTTCACCTGGAAAGATTTGATCCATCTCGACACTTGATAGATCCGAGGTTAAGATGCACTATGCTGGTTTAATACATTAATATCAAATTATTTATAATATTAATATATATTTTAGTATATTAATATATTTTATAATATATTACCACCTTCGTAATCACTACATTGTTGTAGTGATCTATTAATTAAAACTAGAACAAATCCAAACATAACAAATTCAAACCAATATATATTTTTTGATATATTAAAATATTGTATAATGTATTAATATTATAAAATATATTAATTTATATTAAAATATTATATATATATATATATATATATATATATATATATTTCATTTCTTAAATATATATATATATATTATATATATATATATATTTTTTTTTTTTAAATATATAGCGCTAATTAACCCAATAAATAATTAGTTTCCCCAATTTTTATTTTTTAATTTATTTTTCAACATACTATGGGTAAAATGTTACCATGGTTTCAAAACCATGTACAAATACCATGTGTACTTTTACTCCAATTTTACTTTTACCTTTTTTAACCCACTTTCATGTTTACTCCACTTTTATATAACTTCATTTCTAATCCACTTTCATATTTTATTCCACTTTTATATAACTTCATTTATAATCCACTTTCATATTTTATTCCACTTTTATATAACTTCATTTATAATCCACTTTCACATAACTTCATTTCTAATCCATTTCCACTTTTATATTTATTAAAACCACATTTTAAAAATATTTATATATAAATATTACTTATTTTAAAATCAATAATAATAATTTATTCAATCATCACTAAACCACTTTTGTATTTATTAAAATCATTTTTTTTTTTTTTTTATATATGAATATATACTTACTTTTAAAATCAATAATAATAATAATTTATTCAACCATCACTAAATGTATTAAATTACAATAAATGAAAGTTCAATACATTTCAATATAATCTCAATTTAAAAATGATTAGTAAACGACCAAACTCTATTTAAATATTGAATTTGGACCCTTTCCAACTTAATCCCACGAGGATCCCAAAGTAAAATCAATAATAATAATAATTTATTCAACCATCACTAAATGTATTAAATTACAATAAATGAAAGTTCAATACATTTCAATATAATCTCAACTTAAAAATGATTAGTAAACGGACAAACTCTATTTAAATATTGAATTTGGACCCTTTCCAACTTAATCCCACGAGGATCCCAAAGTGGGCAAAACAGTGAGTAATTTCCATTAAAAAAATAACCGAATAAGGACTCAAATATCGATAGGTGGTTTTCAAATATCAAATCCGTCAACCCAATCGACAGTTTACGTGACTCTTCCTTCGGCCTTGTACCCCTCATCATACATATATATACATGATTTGGATTGATTCATGGATGGATCCTCCCAATTAATGCAATGCAATGCGATTATGCTTTTATTGCGATTTCAATTGCCCGCATTGCGTTGCTTTATAGTACGAACGAGTTGAATCATGTACAGAACCAGAAACAGCAGCACGAACATCCGAGTTAAATTTTAAGCATCCAGGGGTGGAATCCCCAGACAGACCAACTAAAATTTTGCTATTATTTAGCTCGGCTACCATACTTATTATTGAATTCCATTCTGCAACTTTAACACAACCTACAAAATCCCTACGTGATTACGGAATTTGTTATTTATTAAATTCTATTTTCATCTCATCTCATCTGGAATTCTTTCATCACATTTGAGGTTCGATTTATTTATTTTATTATCCAGAAGGAGGAGTAACAGGGTTTCAGTTTTGTTTTATACAATAAAATCGTTTCGCCTGTTAGTATGGGAAATCGGAAACGGGAGCGGGACGGAAGGAAAACTGTGAAAATGGATAATGGAAAAAATAAATTCCAGAAGACGAAGACCGAGAGCAGGAAAGGTAAAGAAGAGGGCTTGAGAAGAGATCGGAAAATATATCCCTCAGGTGACGGAGTTTCGCTCGTCCATAATAAGGTTAGTACAATACCTTATTTGACATTTATTTCTTTAGAACAATAATATTGCAAGTTTCTTTTTCATTTTATTTTTTATTTCGAAAATCTCACGAATGATCAAAATATTTGTACTTTTTAAATTTTTTATAATAATACAAATTTTTGTACAAAGTAGGATAGACTGATACTATCACAGGGTGATAGAAGAATATTTCTCAGCTTGTCTTTGCCATTCTTGTTGGTGCATATGTACAGAAGCCCGTTATCTTAGTTACTGCCATGATGCTATCTGCTACCTGATAACACAATTTTCAGTTTATTACATCTACAGGAAGCTTGCATTCTAACATTTTTTTACATATAACTATTTGTCCCACCCTCCAGCCTGTAGACGAGAGAATGAGATTACTGGTACCTTGCCAACCCCAATCAACAATGGATTCACAAAGAACAAACATGTCGCAAGTGGGATTTGAATCCGGGTGGGGAGGATAACATCTCCTCTCAACCACTCAAGCTAGACCCAATTGACTTGCATATATATATATATATATATATATTCCAAGGAAAATCTTGTGGGATTCCCCCTCTTCCCTAGAATATTTGGATGGAGGGCAACTCATCCGTTAGCCACAATAGCAACTAGTAACTTAGGAGGACATAGCCGGACTTGAACCTTAGTTGGACTAGAATTGGAGACCACATGGCAAACCTCACTTTGAAACAATCCATTTGAATCGATTGAGCTAACCCATTGGGCTAATTGGTGATTCTCTCTCTCTCTCTCTCTTTCTATATATATATATATATATATAATTTTGTGGGGAAACCCAAGGGATGCTTCCTCACTTTTGGGGATGGCATCCCTAATAAACCCATTGATGTAGATTAATGCATCTCACTGAAGGGGATTCAAATTGGGTACTTGCTAGCACAAAATTAACCCAATGCCCAACAACATTGACAACCGTTGATTGAGCTAACCCCTTGGGCTCTCTTTCTCTATATATTAAAATATATTTTTCCAAGGAAGACCTTGTAGCAAAACCAAGAGGATGCTTCCCCACATTTGTGGATGGCATCCCTAGTAAACTTGCGATGTAGAATAATGCGCCTCACCTATGGGGATTTGGGCTAACCCATTGGGCTAATTGATGAATAATAATAATAATAATCTAATTTTAAGGTCATGACCAAACCAGACACCAAATTGGTGTATGAGAGCCCCTTGTTTGTGGGACAAGGGACTCTCGACGCACAACGATTTGATTGCTAAAGTCTACGGAGGTATACATACCCTACCCCCTTCTGGATTTGAACCTACGACCTCTTAGGAGGAAACACATGTTCTTAACCATTAGGCCCACTAAGGCTATATATATATATATATATATATATATCTGTGTGTGTGTGTGTGTATATATATGTATATGTATATATATTCTCCAAGGAATATTTTGTGGGGCAACCCAACAGATGCTTCCCCACATATGTGGATAGCATCCTTAGTAAACCCATTGATGTAGGTTAGTGTGTCTCACCTAAGGGGATTCAAATAGGGTACCCGCTGGCACAAAATTAGCCCAATGTCCAACAACATTGGCAACCATTGATTGAACTAATCCCTTGGGCTCTCTCCCTCTATATATATTAAAATATATTTTCTCAATGAAAACCTCACGAGGAAACCAAAGGGATGCTTCCCCACATTCGTGGATGGCATCCCTAGTAAACTTGTTGGCGTAGACTAGTGCACCTGACTTAAGGGGATTTGAATCAAGCACTCACTAGCACATAACTAGCCAAATGCCATGCAACATTGGCGACAATTGGTTGAGCTAACCCCTTGGGCTTATATATATGTGTGTGTGTATCTTGGGGTGTGTTCTAGTGGTAACTTGGGGAAGTTACTATGAAGATGATCGAGTTTCAAATCTTGGTATGGATGCTCCTTCCCTGTACAGGGTTTGCGGATTGTGGCATGTGTCTTTTCCATCATTGTTGGGGCATGTACCTTTTTAGATGTTGTAGGATTAGTGTCTTCTTGGGCTCTGTGCCAACCATTGATGTAGAGTGCATGTAGTTATTTGTAATCTGGGCTGGCTTAGTACCAACAAGCTCATCTTTGCTAATAAAAAAATTCTTGAGGATAGGGCCAAATTATTCTTGGGTTTTCAGTCCATTGTGTTGTTTTTCACACACACCACACACATAATTTGGCCCTTTGTATTGTAAACCCAAGAAACATGGACTATTGAAAACTTGCTACTTATCAATCAAACCATGGGACAAAAAGATAACAGAGGTACCATGTGTTGGCTAACATAACAACTGTATATCCAATAGGATGGCCTCCTTAGAGTGCTTAGTGTTCTCCTCACCAAAATGCTTTAACAAAATGGCGATAATGCAATTGTGTTCACCCTTATGTTCTTTGCCCTTCTCCTCAATTGCTTTGTCACCAGAGATAGTTGGTCTTTCGACATTTGGATTTCTCTCTTGCTCATTTACCCTAATCTTAGGGGTTTGGATCTCTCCCATCAGATTGTAAGGGTTAACAACCATTGTATTGAGCACCCTAGAGAATTGGAGTGTGAAATTCAGAGTCTGAGATAGAAATAGTTCATGAGCTTTTTTGCATGACAGATGTACAGTCATCTTGCATGCTTAATAATAAATTGAAGGGAAGGATGAAATAATGAAGGCATGATTAGGTGTATATTTTGATGCCTTTATCCCCATGCCATACTCCCCAAGGGTTCACTTTCATGCCCAAGGACTAAAATCCCCCTTGGACTTATGATTGGATAAAATTTTATCTAAGCCCTTTTGCCATCTAACTTGTCCCTTGATAGATGATTAAATATGTCATGCCTGAGTATCAATTGAAGGGAAGGATGAAATAAATGAAGGCATGATTGGGTATAGATTTTGATGCCTTTATCCCCATGCCATACTCCCTAAGGGTTCGATGTCATGCATTTTAACCCCTAGATTTGCTTGCACGACTTGAGAGTTAAGATCCAATGAGACTCTATCATGCCAGTTCTAATATAAGTGCATCTAGATCTTCATAGTGATTAGGGCTTGTTTCAGAGTCAGTTTCATTAGATTCTTAGAGATTGTTATTTTTAGCATTTTTCTTTTTTCTAGGAGCTAGAGATTTGAGGTCCATATGTTAGATAAGATAAGATAAGATAAGATAATTTTATTAATGTTCAACTAATGACCACAAAAGTAGGTCAAAGGGACCGTTGACTACAATGATGTCAATACAATGTAGGAATACCAAAAGGTCTCCTATAAAAAGCGAGATGCGGAAAATAAAGTGTAACAAGGTAGAGTAGTAGAGAGTGAGATCTACTTTGAGGCATGAAGACCCCTCGACCTCGAGCTCAGAGACCTGCTCTGATGATGGGATGTACCATAGGAGAAGATCTATTGACAAGAGGATCCAAAAGAAAGGAAATAGGTCTGTCATGGAATGGACCCATCTCTCCTACCATGCGAGGCTGAATGAAGAAAGTTGAGTATAGTTAGGTGTCCCGAAAGTCGAGTATAGTCAGTGTCCCGAGGGGGAATTGGTGGGGTGCGTGGATCGTCCGTTGCGCTGCTGACTAGTAGAGGTAGTGCACTGACGAGGTCTGGGGGATCTCATCCATCTCTTGGGAAGGGATCTGGTCTGGTTATGTCACTAAAATCTCGTGGGATGAGGGAAGGTCCCACGGGTTCGCACTGATATGGAGTCCGGGGTTGCGTTGGTGTCGGTCTGTCTCTTAGTGCCCCTTCGTGAGGGTAGCATCATGAAGAAGGAGTTGTTCCGCTGAATAGGGTCTAGTCTTATAGGGGATTGACAACTACTATTTTTAGTAGTTTTCTTTTTAGGGCTTGCATGTTGTTTTTGAGCGCATATTTGGGTTCCTTATGACAAAGCAAGTACAATAAGATTGCTTTCATCGACATGCGATATGTTGCTAGTTTAGTAGTGTCTAATTTTAGACATGCTATATTTGGCAGTGTTCACTCAGTTGTTTCCTTCATTTTCAATCTTTCCCGCTTTTTTGCTTTTTTGAGTTAGATTGCTTTTTCGGGCATGTCTATATTTAGCAGATTCCATTTGTGGCAGCCTGGCAGGTACAGGGTGAGATGTCATGGTTCCAAGTGTGCAGTGGTGTAATGGTGTCAAGGTTCCAGTGGGTGAAGGATGATGAGTTAAGTACAATATTGGGCAGGTTAAGGTGTGCTTTCATGTGTGACATGTGGCAGCTTGCTGGAGAGTTTCCACTTGTATGAGGTTCTAAATATGATTCATACCAAAACCCTAACTTGCCTGCTAGGTTGGTCTGCCACTTGTGTTAATTTTGACTTTCCAAAGGTTCTAATCCCTCTTACCATTTTTGTTAAATCCAAACTTTTATTTGACTTGCTGGTTTCGTGGATACCCTTGCATGTGAGGTGAGTTAGGAACCTTGGTTTGCTTTTCTAGCTTTATCCATTTGTCACTATAAGTTTGACCTGGTCCCCTATTAGCATGGGAATCGAGCCTAAAACACAATTCGACCCTCTTTCCTTTTGCTAAGTTTGTCAATTAGAGAGCTAGTTTGACTGTTTTATTAGAGTTAGCATTTATGCTAGTCTTACCAAAGCTAAAAAGGCCTTAAATAAAGCTGCCATTTATCCTAACTTGCTTTGTTATCTATGATTGGTAAGCATGCCGATTATACCAAGCAAAAGAGAGCCTCAAAACAGTTTGCCTTTGCCAATTCTTTCTAATGGAAAAGCTAGTTTGACCTCCTGTTTTTAGTGGGCATAGTTCTTTTCCTAAGGTACTTGATTCACTTTGCTGTAATACTGGGCATTTTTAATGTTTTTCTTTCATTTCAAACTTCCTGCCTGATTCCTAGAGCCCAAGTCACTATATTGTCATGAACCCTAGGTGTATCTGCTGTTTTGAGAGCAAGGAGAAGCTTATTCGGGTCTGATCATATGGTTGGGAATTATTCCGTGGGTGTAATTTGCCCCTCCTCACAGGTATAAGTTCAGCCTCTATGCAAGTGGATATACTTCAGAAATCTGATCCAGATCTGCTCTCAAGCAATGACTTGACTTAAGAAACTAGTGTTTAGTTTCAGCAAGGTCACTTTATCTAAATCTTTAGCACTCAGCAATGGGTTGGCAACATATCAGCTGTAAAGTTTTCTCACAGAATAATCCTCAGATTGCCCTTCCTCCTGAGAAGCCAGAATGATGACAACAATGGTATTAGACAGGCAGATTTTTGATGTGATTGGCAGCTAGTAGCATGTTTTGTCACAGCAATGGTGCCCAAACCAGTTTTCATCCAGGCAGATTGTGTGGTATTGTTATAAAATAGTGAGATATTGATGAAGGGAATGCTGTGCAATTTAGTTTCAGCAAATTTCTGCAGGACAGAGTCAATGACAACTTTAAAATTTTAATGACCGGTAACATCGTGATAAGGTGAATCCACAGTCAATTACAAATAGATATAAGAAAGTTTACCATTCTTCTACAGGGCATTCAAAGCGATGATGTGAAATGATGATCAGTTCCCTGAATAGGTTTATCAAACTTTGGTGATCTCAAACCAAGTATGTAAGCTATGTAGATCGGCTTAGTGGAAACATCCCAGTATAACTGAAGTCAATGAAAGACTGTAAATGTGAATGTCATCATAAATACAAGTGACAAGGTTTTGGTAATTGAACAAATTTTGTTTTCAGAGGCAAAGAAGGAGTTGGAGTCTATGTCCTAACAGACAAAAAAAATAGGAGATGCGCTCAAGGAGATGTCAGTCTGGTAGCATGAGAATGGGGAAGATGGTTATGCCAACCTACAGGTCAACTTTATGGGTGATCAGATGAGAAAGGATGTGCCATGTTAGTCATGGCATTTACCAATTATATCCCATCTACTTTCTTTCTACTTTTTGTCCTTAAGATCTTGCCATGCATCTCATAGCGTGGGAGGTTTCCCTATTTAGAAAATTCTCCTTGTTTGCTTTATTTGCAGGTATAATTGGCTGTAAATTTCCCATTGAAAGCAGATATACATATGGTTGACCTTTCCTTGACGAAGATGGTATGGAAGTTGCTATTCTGGTGAGGTCAAGGTACTTAAAAGCAGCTACAGGATGAGTAAACAGCAAGGCAAATTGACAAGATAACTCCCCAAATCAGCACTGAGTTGAGTTATTCTTAGCGTTAAAGTTAAAAAGTAGCTTTATGCCACTAAAGCTCATCAAAACAGCATGTAGACCTTGTCAAATTTTAAACTGTTTTCTTTCCTCTTTCCACAGGCTGCTAGGGAAAATTGACTCCCTTGGTTTGGTTTTCTACATATACAGGCTTGAGAAGAGTTGAAGGCGTTAGACAGTATTTTGTGAGCAGATTGTAGCAGTGGAACCCTTATTATCCTTTCACCCATCAGTTCTGATGATCGTCCTCTATCATTGTATGCTACAGGACCTATGGCAGCCTGTCATGTACTGTCACTACGATGCAATCCATGTCTCTTGAATAATACACTGATTTTGTTTGATTATGCCTTGTTTTTAGCTCTTAGAATCTTTTGGTTGGATGTTAGTCTGATAGTATTGCAATGATTTGGTTGGCTTTGATGCACTTATTTTGATTTCCTAATCACTTAAGGCTCATATTCTCTTCACCTAGTTCATTTTGTTCACTGTTGTAGTTGGTTTAGAAATATGATCTCAACCATCTTGATTTTTACTGAGAGTTACCCTTGCTCTTGACTTCTTATGGGCATTTCAAGGGCATGTTTTTTGTGTGCTGATCAGTTGGATCATTTATGCAGATCTATTAGTTTCATAACAGCATAAAACCTCTAGGGACACCCCCCTCAGACTGGAAAAGCACCAGCGCAAATGGAGAGGCATCTAGTGGTGACAGGGCTAGATGGCCTATAATTATTAGGCAGATCTGCTGGTGCCCATCTGCGTGATAACAATGCACAAGGACTAAAATCCCTCTAGGACTTATGAATTGGATAGAATTTTGCCTAAGCCCTTTTTCTATCCCACTTGTCCCTTGATAGATGATAACCATATGTTCATCACCTTATCATCTTTCCTAGACACTGCCATATTCGCCAACCAGTCTGCAACTTTGTTGGATGCTCTTTTGACATGGACAAACTTGTAGCCCTCCAGTCTTTCTAGCGCATCCCTGATCCATGACAGATTACTTTCGATTTTTGAATATGCACTGTGGCTATTCCCATTTGCTTAGTCAACGATGAATTTCAAATCCCCTTCAAAATTTATGATCCCAGCTCAATCCCTTATTTCATGCCACTGATCAGGGTAGACATATCCACTTGGTTGTTTGCTCTAGATCTAGGATTTGACATAGGATACATCATATAAATCATTCAGCCTTTTTGATCTCTGAATACTCTTCCCACACCAGCTGGATCTGGATTTCCGTTGGAGGCGCTGTCAAATTTATACTTTATCCATGCCGTGGCTAGGGATTCCCATTGCTGCTGACACTTAATGAAGGTGCCCAAAGTCTGTTATATGTTTTTTCTTGTGAAAGCTTGTGCGACATTACCTGTTGAACAATTTAAATACTGAAGATGTTTTAGTTCTTTTGAATCACTTGTATTTGCTAAATTTGTTTTAGAAGAACCAACTAATGTGAGTTCGATTGTGAGATTTTAAGGGACCATGCTTTCTAATGCTTCTTAACCTTTTTGACATTCTAGTTGTGGTTAGATAGACTAATTAATATCTCCAATAATCATAGACATTTAGCACTGCAGAGAATTGATCATTAATTCACTTGCCCCATCTGGAGCTTTACAGAATCTAGAGAGATGCATAGTAGATGTACTCAGCCCATGCTGTCATAAATTGGGTGATTTGACCTTTCCCACCTACCACTCTCACATCATTTTAATATCTCTTTGATGTTTCAAAGGTGAATAAACATTAATATGAATTGGCTGAATTAATACAAATGGGTAACCCCTTGGACCCCTCTCTTGTGGAATCCTGCTTGTACCACAACCATTGATTATTATTTATTTATTATTTTAATGTACAAAATACATAATTCGGCCCTTGTCCATATTAATCAATACGGGCTATTCCGCTCAACCATATATTATTTATTAATTATTTTAATGTACAAAATGCATAATTCGGCCCTTGTCCATATTAATCAATATGGGCTATTCCGCTCAACCATATCGGCTCACTAGCCTAATTAATATTTTCATGATTACATTATAATGGCAGGGATTAGAACTGGGGATATTACACATACACCTTGCACAAAGTGTCTCCATGGTGAAGAGAGCTTATTTAGTGTCTCTTCATTTTGGCCGTCTTTTTGTTATGTTTGATCAATTGCAGAGGATCAGTGGGAGCTATAACTTTAGCTTCCACAAAACACCAAACATCAACCTCTTCCAACAACATTTGTAGTCCGTGCTTCCAAGGTGTAATGTTGGAAGCACCCTCTAACTAGTCACAGTCTTTGAGACATAAACTAGTAATTCTTGCAACTCTTGGAACACACCTCAACCAAACAGATCACCTGAGAATCCAATTAGATCAGCAACCTATCACAGGTGCAGATCACCTCTCTCAAGCATAGTGTTAGATTTTTAGGGAAAATGAAAATAGAGATATCTTTTTCAAAATTGATTACTACTGTACATACAGATCAGCACTTAAAAACAAAATTCTGAAGTAGATGAAATACTGAAAACACAAATGCTAAGGAGAACTGACTTAAACATGAACAGAAAAAATATTTCTGAATATTAACTTGAGCTTAAAACAGATGTAAACATTATTATAATCAGATCTGAACTTTACCTTAGAAATAAATGATAGAGGTACCTGATGTGTAGTTGTCCTCTTTCTTTATGCTCAGACAAGCTATGAAGGTCATGGATCATCATAATCTTTAAGCGGACAGTTTACCAAGAAGAACTCAATTATAATCAGCAAGAGAAAGGCTGATACAGGAAACCCCAAAGACCACAAGAAGGCTCAACCAAAAACTGTCCAAGATAAACTGTAGTGCAAAACCCTCAAGGCAGAATCTGATAAACAGCAGTAGAAGGGTTACACAGGTGGCAGCCAAGGAGAAAACCCACAGCAGCCTAAAAGAAACTCAGCGGCAGCCTGGAGAGAAGAAGGGAGGAGCCAAAGGGCTGCCTAGCAGGCAGCGGCACCCTTAAAGCACACAGTGACAGTAAGAGGAGGGGCCAAAGGAAGGCTGCGGCACCTACAGCAGCAAGAGGAAGGTCCGCGGCACTTACACACAGCAGGAGGGAGGTCCGTGGCACCAATACCCAACAGAAGGAAGACCAGAAATGAACTACCAGCCAGCAAGAGGAAGAAACTAAGGAGGCCGCACCTCAAACAAGAAAGAGAGAGTCCACCAAGGAGGCCGTACCCAAGACAAGAACCAAGCTGAGGTAGCCGCAAAAATTCAGACCATGAGAGGAGAGCAAGTGGGTGTAAGAATGAGAGAGGTAGGTTCTTATTTATAGTTTAGGAAGGGTTAGATTTAGGTTTAATTAAAAACCTAAAAATAAAATAAATAATAATTAATATTTTTAATTAATAAAAATATTACCTATAAAGTCAAATAAGTCAATGTGACTTATAAAAGACCAATACAACATCAAGCAAGATGGAGAAAGAGAATCAAGCAAGGGGAGGCTGCAAGACAAAGTCAAGGTGGTCTTCTTCAATGGCAAACTGTCCACATATGTCTCATGATAACTTATAAGCTTATATCATCCCTGCATAAGAGGAGAAACCAATGATGTGGTCATATCCATCTTCTAGCTGCTCCTAGGTCTCATGGACCATCCCGGGAGAGAAGAAGAAGATCACACATCATCACATCTTGGTACACAACCAAGAACTACCTCGTCTCAGACCAGGATACCCAAAACACATCTAGGGGCCCTAGAACATATCTAGGGTCTTTCATCCACCAAGGTACAAGACCAAGGATCAACCCAAGCATTTAAGAAAGGATTCCCTGGAGGTTGGAACACATCCAGGGGCCCTAGAACACATCTAGGGACTTACATCATCAACCACCAAGGAACACATCCAAGGATCAATCCAAACACTGAACAAGGATTCCTTGGAACACATCCAGGGGGCCCTAGAACACATTTAGGGACTTACTGCTTGGACCTTGACCAAGAACCTCAAAAGTACACCGGGGGCCCTCACTAGGGTCTTTTTCCATGGCTCTAACTACTTGGTCCCAAACCAAGAACCCTAGGAGTGTACTGGGGGCCCTAGATCTCAGCTAGGGTCTTATGCCATTCTCCCGGAGAATGGCTCTTGCAGCTGCACTAATTTCAACACATAGACAACTCTCCAATCATTGGACTCTGAAGGGAATCTCGCCCACAAACCCCTCAGAGGTCCAAGTGCCTATCTCAAGCATGGATCGTCTTCAATCACTGAAGCTAGGGCGTCGCACCCATTGAAAAAATCCAACAATTCCCTCTCATTGGCAACAACTCTCTCCATACACAGATCCTAGAATTTTTCAGACAACGTGCTTTGATACCATGTTAAATTTCAATGCATGGTAGACAGATCTGCACTCAGAAAACTAAATCGTAACAGCTAGGAAACTGAAACCTTCAGAGTCCAGATGCCTATCAAACAGTAGAATTAGAATGATAGATCTACATACACGAACAAGCTGAAATTATCCACAACAAGCTACAATAAAACTGAAAGCATCACACATATCCTACTATTAACTCAGAAAGAGAAAATTACATCAACTCATTAATCTCTAGCTCAAAGCAAAAACTATCTCACCATCTTAGTGGCATATCCAGTCTCTCTTTTATAGAATAAAAAAAATCTGGTACTACAATGAATGTTGACATTCTAGTGGTGTGTGTAGCTTAGGATAGGTAAACCTTAACACTAATCTATGTAGAATCATGTGCTCAGCTTGCATGGGGAAGCTTTCTAGAATAGAGTTCCATCTGGGAGTTTGATTGAGTGCACCGCCCTCCTTGGAACTTGGGCCCTATCTAAATCTGGAACTCAACTGAGCCATGCACTTACCTAAAATCAGAACTGTGCAATAACTAAAAATAAAACAACATTTCTAAATATGGAATTTACTAAGGGCATGCTGCAAGCATGCATGTGTCTTATCGACTAGATGCCTATAAGTGGCTGCTGTACCTCTATTAGAGGTTTACTCTAATACCGGGCCTTCACTCCAGCACTATCATTCTTCACAGAAATCAATTTTCCTTCTTTGTCTAATTCTGGAAGTTCAGTGCATATTGGAATAGTCCATCCAACAACCTTTTTTAGGCAGGAGACATGGAAAACCTTATGAATGCACGAGGAAGGCAAATCCAACTCTTAAGCCACTTTAATCTTTCAAAGGATCTTGTAGGGTCCATAAAAGTTTGGAGCTGTTTCTGATTCCTCTTTTGTTTGAGGGTGGATTGCTTATATGGTTGGAGTCACAGATATACCTAATCCCCCACTTCAAATTGTCTTTCACTGCGATGTTGATCTGTTTGTTGCTTCATCCTGTTTTGAGTCTTTTGAAGGTTTTCTTTAATTATTTGCAAGGTTCCCCGAGTCTTCTCAATATGTGAGTTTACTTCCTGTATTTTGGAATGGTCCTGCAAATAAGATGTAATACAAGGAGCTGGATATCCATAAAGAGCTTGAAATGAAGACATCTTAGCAGCTGTTGGATAGATTGTATTATACATTCTGCTAGAGGAAGCCACTTGATCCATTGGGATTGTTTGTCCAAAGAATAGCAACAAAGATAACCTTCCAAATATTTGTTCACTATTTCCGTTTGACAATCTGTTTGTGGCTGATATGTTGGACTCATGGGTAATGTTGTTCCTGTTATTTTCCACAAATCCTTCCAGAAACTGCGTGTGAATTTTGGATCTTTATCACTTACTATTACCTTAGGAAATCCATGAAGCCTACAAATTTCTTTCATGTAAACATCTGCCACTTGGCTTGCAGTATATGTACTTTGAATTCCACAAAAATGTGCATATTTTGTGAGCCTATCCATGACCACAAAAATGGCATATGGATCTGCTGACTGCACTGTACTGCTGAAGGAGAATCAACTTTGGAGCAACCAGGTAAAGCTTACAGAGACCAATCTGGCTTAGGGTTCGAGTATCATGTCCTTTGTTGGGGATATATATAGATATATATACACTTTGAATTTTTGAAAATATGTACACTGCCACATCTATGATTACTAAATCTGGATCAAGTGCTGCACCTGCATTCAATTCGGTGCCCCCACCTGATCTGCAACCATGCACTCTGTAACATAGATTCACATTCTTGACCAAAAATCTGTAAACCCCATATATCTTTGCAAGGATGAGAATGATTATACGAAGAGGCACGTTTTTGAAGCATAGTGAATGAGAAAACGGTTGGAAAAATAAGCAAGATCGAAGTAGAACCAATAGGAAGCTAAAGTCTAAACCACTACAAGTATCAGGCAGGTTGCAATTGAAGGATGCTCTCAATTCCACTCCAAAATTGAAAGACAAACAGGAGGCAAGTGCAGGTAAGGATAGACGTAGTGCTAGGTAAGAAAGGGACACTATCTCTATTTTGATCAAATAATAAATCCTTTTAGTTTTATATCACCATCTTCCTACAAGATTGAACAGTAACAATCTGAATAGCACAATCAATATGAATATGATTATCAATATATGAATATATAGCACAATCAATATGAATAGGAAAACAATGCTTAGAAGGAAAACCATCAAGCTAAGTGGTCTCTGGGGTGGAAAAGACTCAGCTTCTAGAGAGAAGCCTTAAAACACACGGACCATTCTTGACTGTTTCGGAACTACTTTCCTCGTCTGTAGAGTGAATTTGGAAAGGAAAAGAGGATTCTGGAATATGTTGGCCATGTGTTTTGGAGGTGCCTGTTTGCTAAGGAGTTCTGGACATGGACACAAGGCTTTTCTACAGGTCTGTTTATGTCACATCTCTACTGAAGGGCTGTTCTTCTCAGGGATCCTTGGTGCTGCCTTGAGAGCTAACCTAATCTCTTTTGTCACTTAACAAATGTTTCTCATCTACTCATGTTTGGTCCAAAGTAATGGTAACTATAACCTGACATTATTATAGCTGTCAACTTACCCACACGGTCTATGTTTTATAAATAAAGCCATTACATGTTTTGAAAGAGTAATATCTAATTTCAGTTGACAATTATCCTTGTTTCCTCCGAAAGAGTTATTGATCTTATTCATGTCAATGCAATATTTTTATACTTAAATAGAGATCGGGACCTTTTGCCCATGCTTGTCACTGATATGACTAAAGTTTGTTCCAAACTGAAGCTGTGTTACGAGATTACCATGTCCTCCATAAGGCATGTTTTTCATGGGAATTACTATTATAGTGCCATTTTTTGTTTCTCAAAGAGTTGTGTAGAAAATGTTCTAAAAAGAAATCATTTTACATAATCTCGCTGGAAAATGATATTTACTTTAAAAGAAGCATTGCCAATAAAAGAATGGTCAATATTAGTTAATTCTCAGAATCTCACTCCTTTTAAACTTCTCTGTTTCTTTTGTATTCATGCTTCGCTTAACCTTTGGATTATCTGTTTTCAATTATTAACTTATGATTCTAAATATGCATGTACTATTTTGTTGGTTCTACTTTAAATTTTCTAGTTCATTTCTTATAAAGAAAATGCAATGCTTTTTTATACAATGAATTTTGGACATAACACAAAAGTTTCTTTTGCCAACTATGGTTTTTCAATGTTTTCCATTCTCTTTGTCAATTCAGAATGCAGGGAAGAAAAATAATCCAGAACCTGAGAACCCGCTTGATTGTCAACTTCCGGATACGTTGAAGAAGAGGAAGGTGCCACATTATACTTATATCAAGCGCAGTATCCTATATCAAAACTGACAGTTCTGAACTTTTCTGTTTCATACAAAAATAACCCGAGGTTAAACGGCTCACTATTTGTATATTAGTGAATGTAAACTCTTGTTAATTTGCGTACATGTTCTTTGGATGAAGCCGCGATCTTGAGGCATCCTTAAAATTTGTGACAAAACTGTCATTCATTCTATGTCCAGCTACTTTTCCATGTCACTTTTCTTGATTATTTGGACATCTTCTATTGTAGTTCTTATTCATTAGTGTTGAACTGACGGGTAATGGAAGCTATGTTTATCCTGGACTATATGAAGATGTTTATTTGTCCAAGAAAAAGCGTGTAAAAGATGATGCTGCAGAGTGCTCTTGTAAGCCATCTTCCTCTGGTCTGGCAGAAGTCTGCGATGAAAATTGTCATTGCAGGTAAGCTTTTCCTTAGATTGACTTTTGTGCCTTCAGTCTTTCCATTCTAGAATTTGATAAATGCTAATGTCTATTTATATGATGTTGTAGATATGTTGGCTAATATGTACTTCTTGTAATCTATTAATGGGCACCCTTGTGGTCTTGATGAGTTACAATGATACACCTTGTGTGGTTGGCTTGTGAGTACTCTTCATGTTAGTTAGGGCCTGTTATCGCACAGTTTGTAGCTAGGAAGAAAGGCTAGAAGATAGAGGGCCAAACTAGCGTAATAGGAACCTATCCCACCCAATGTCACCACAATGGGATGGTCCTTTCTCTTTAGGGAGGTGAGGCCCAGGGGAGACGTCCCCAGTGACCTAGGGTTTTGAAGAGGCTAAAGGATAATCAGACAATGACAAGTTTCCCCCTTCACAGATCACCACCAAAACAAATAGTCTGAATTATAGCCAACAAAGATAACCAAGTAGAATCCCTGCCCGAGAACAAAGCAACAATAAACTGATATATGCAGGCTTTGGTTAGTACTTCATATATATCAAAGACTATCTGATATTCAATATAAGCAATTTGAAAGTAAATGTTGACGAAGTCAATGTTTACAAAATAGCAATAAAATTAATGTTACTTCACCAACAGATACTGGAACGATATGGCATTCAATGCAACTAATCAATACTCAACTTAATTAATGCCTTTAACTACCATTCAATTGCTCATAAAATAAAACGTTGCTGCATTAAGATGTAATAACCAGGGATGATGTCAACAACTTAGGGTTAGTAGGGTTAGCTAGAGTTAGGGTTAGTGTAGTTAGGGTTTCAATTCAAAAGATTTGAGAGAGTTTAGATCAAGTTCTACTTCAATGTTTGAGGTCTTAGATCAGTGCCTTAGGGTTTAATGGAGTCATAAGTGAAGGACGCATAGGTTGAAGGAGGCAGGATTTCAAGGACTAGAGGGAAAAGTTTTGAAGTGCTACTAAACCAGGGCCTCAAAATCAGAACCCTAGGGGAGAGAGGCTCACTCCGGTGTTGCTAAAGCAAGGCCTCGTGCCCTCTCCTCCTTCCCAACAAACGGCTAGCTCAGATGAAGCACAAAATCAAGACAAGAAGGCTTAATGAGGGAGAGTGTTTCTACAGCAAGGCTCTTTCATCAAACCTTAAAAGAAAAACGACCCTAAGTGTAGATAACCTAGGCCTGGGACGTCTTCTTCCTCTTGAAGTCAAAATGGCATGGCTAGCTAAAGGGAGGAAAAAAAAGGAGTGTAGCTATGGCTAGGCTCTCTTCTTCTTCTTCTTCTTCAATGGCTAAAAGCTTTTCTATCAGGGGACACGAGACAAGGACCTACTTGTGTGCTTGTCACCTAGGGTTTTGATTCAGCAAATTATAAATACATGCAAGAAAATAAGACTACAACCATTCATTTAAGAAGTTTTGCAAAAAAATACTTACAATTCATCAAAAATAACCATGCAAACCCTAGTTGTAACACCTTCCTTCAAGAAAAAACACCATAGAATGCCAAAAATCTCTTCCTTCAACAAGTGCGCCTTCCTTAAATCAGCCAAAACCCTAGAATAGGGTGCAAGTTTCAGACCTCACCAAGTGGTGAGTGAAAGATCATGATAAAATGAGGATCAAAATCCTCAATATATACTGTATTAATGACCTATTTTTACTTTTTAGGTCATAAAAAGGTCGACAAGGCCATAATGTCAAAATCATACTGTTTTTATATTAAATGCTAAGTAAAAACCCTAATTAAGCAGAAAAGAGAGTAAAATCCCCTTCAAGGGAGGTGCTAGCCCTTTTTAGGGCAAATGAGACATCCAGGAGCAAAACGTTAGCCCCCTAGGCGCCTCTCCAACATGCCACACATGCCACTGCTGCCCAGCCTGCCTCCAAAAGCATCCATGAAGTTGGATGATGTCATGGTGAAGATGGGGACATCCTAAGCCTTCCAAGGCTAGCGTTCCACTGAGAAGGGGTCATTCCCCCTAGGTCTAGTCCTACTGGAGTGTCTCTGGTGGAACGTCCTCTTCCTCTCACGTGCAAAACCCCTGATCAAGCTCTGTCTTGTCTCTGCCCCCTGATGGGGTCTCAACATCCATTTGGTGGGCTCTTCAGTCCCATGGAGGTCCGAACTGGTCATCTCCCCATGTGTATCGATCCAAATGGTACCTGTCCGTCGGGCATGGTCCTGCACATCAAAAGCTACGCCCTCCATGGGCTCATCAGTCACGGGGATCATAGCAATGTCAATCACATCTCATCATCAATATTATTAAACATATGTATAAAACCCCTAATACATCAGTCAATAGCTCAAAGACATTACAAAAACTTGCAATACAAGATTGGAGAAAAGGACAAGGCGTCCTATTGGGCTAGTGTCCACAAGAAAATGAGAGTTTCCAGAAAGATCTCATCCAAGCCATGTGAAATATCCCGAATTCAATTAAACAGAAATTTAGCAACAAAATCGATAAACATAGAAATAACCAGCAAATTTCTTCATTAAATC
>JZKD02S2222752.1:141525-156077 GCA_000966675.3 Picea glauca | reverse complement strand
ATCCAGGGAGCAAATTTATGTATTCAAAGGGCATTTGTTGAGGGTACCCCGAGATGTTACTCATGTCTAAAGGCTTGTAGTTCCCGGGATCCCATTGTGAAGTCATTGTTGGCTTGGTCATCAGTGGAGTCGCAAAGAAATAGGGAAACACCCTAGTGGAGTCGCCAGGTAAGCTTGTAAGATAGGTTCTGAGGCAAGGCTTACCGAAAAGATTTGTCGTCTGAGGAGAATTGATTCAGTGTTCCCCGACAGCGGCGCCAAAATGTTATCGTACAGTTTGTAGCTAGGAAGAAAGGCTAGAAGATAGAGGGCCAAACTGGCGTAACAAGAACCTATCCCACCCAATGTTGCCACAATGGGATGGTCCTTTCTCTTTAGGGAGGTGAGGCCCAGGGGAGATGTCCCCGGTGACTTGAGGTTTTGAAGAGGCTAAAGAATAATCAAACAATGACAAGTTTCCCTCTTCACAGATCACCACCAAAACAGATAGCCCGACTTATAGCCAACAAAGATAACCAAGTAGAATCCCTGCTCGAGAACAAAGCAACAATAAACTGATATATGCAGGCTTTGGTTAGTACTTCATATATATCAAAGACTATCTGATATTCAATATAAACAATTTGAAAGTAAATGTTGACGAAGTCAATGTTTACAAAATAGCAATAAAAGTAATGTCACTTCACCAACAGATACTAGAATGATATGGCATTTAATGTAACTAATCAATACTCAACTTAATCAATTCCTTTAACTACCATTCAATTGCTCATAAAATAAAATGTTGCTGCATTAAGATGTAATAACCAGGGACGACGTCAGCAACTTAGGGTTACTAGGGTTAGCTAGAGTTAGGGTTAATGTAGTTAGGGTTTTAATTCAAAAGCTTTGAGAGAGTTTAGATCAAGTTCTACTTCAATGTTTGAGGTCTTAGATCAGTGCCTTAGGGTTTAATCGAGTCATAAGTGAAGGATGCACAGGTTGAAGGAGGCAGGATTTCAAGGAATAGAGGGAAAAGTTTTGAAGTGCTGCTAAACCAGGGCCTCAAAATCGGAACCCTAGGGGAGAGAGGCTCACTCCGGTGTTGCTAAAGCAAGGCCTCGTGCTCTGTCCTCCTTCCCCGCAAACAACTAGCTCAGATGAAGAACAAAATCAAGACAAGAAGAATTAATGAGGGAGAGTGTTGCTACAACAAGGCTCTTTCATCAAACCCTAAAAGAAAAACGACCCTAAGTGTAGATAACCTAGGCCTTGGATGTCTTCTTCCTCTTGAAGTCAAAATGGTATGGCTAGCTAAAGGGAGGAAGAAAAAGGAGGGTAGCTATGGCTAGGCTCTCTTCTTCTTCTTCAATGGCTAAAAGCTTTTCTATCAGGGGACATGAGACAAGGATCTACTTGTGTGCTTGTCACCTAGGGTTTTGATTCAACAAATTATAAATACATGCAAGAAAATAAGACTACAACCATTCATTTAAGAAGTTTTGCAAAAAAATACTTACAATTCATCAAAAATAACCATGCAAACCCTAGTTGTAACACTTTCCTTCAAGAAAAACACCATAGAATGCCAAAAATCTCTTCCTGTTGTGGGACATTGTGGAAAATACCACTACTCATCCTGTTGTGGTACCTACTGATGCTACTCTTCTTGCAGCTTATACTAAGAAGAGTATCAAGGCTAAGAGGTTTATTCTTGATGCCATCAAGGATCATTTAATTCCTCTCTTGACGGGGAAGACACATGCCTATGAGATGTGGGAGTCTTTGACTAAATTGTACCAGAGTACAAATGAGAACCGGAAAATGATTTTGAGGGGAAAACTAAAGAGCATAAAAATGACCAAGGCTAAAAATGTGGTCACATACCTTACTAGATTGACACAGGCGAGGGATGAGCTTGGAGCTGTGGGGGAAGCCATAGTTGACAGTGATCTTGTGAGAACAGCATTGAATGGAGTTTCCAAACAATGGGCTGTTTTTGTGGAGGGCATTGTTGCTAGGGAGAAGCTTCGTGGTTGGGAACGTCTTTGGGATGACTTTGTTTAGGAGGAGACCCGGAGAGGTTATGTACATGGCAATTCATCTATAGGTCACGAGGAGGAGAATGTGGCTCTTGCTACAACTAGCAAGAAGAAGTTCAAAAAGGGTCCAAAGGGAGGACACAAGCCCAAGGGTGAAGGGAAGAAAGACATGAGCAAATTCAAGTGCTTTGCATGCCATAAGTTTGGGCACTATGCAGGTCAGTGTCCGAACAAGAAGAAGAAACAAACAACAGCTTCAACAGAGGTGGAAGAGTTTTCCACCAAGTTTGACAAGGAATTTTCCTTGATTGTGTGTCTATCCATGAGGACCACTCATACAGATACTTGGTATATTGACAGTGGTGCCTCTCGCCATATGACAGGGGTTTGTGAGCACTTGACATACCTCTCAGAGATGGGAAATGTTGAGGTAGTGCTTCTTTTCCCCAAAGGGTCTAGCATCACTTCGGCCAAAGTGATTGGTACTAGACATGAGAGGCTGTACAAGTTTTTGTTCCATCCAGTGAGTTAGCATTGATTCATACTACCAACAACAACAGTGACCTATGTGAGCTATGGCACAGGAGGATGGCACATTTGCACCATGGGGCTTTGAGAGTTTTGAGGGAGATGGTGACATGAGTTCCAGATTTCAGTTCAAAGCACCATGAGTTGTGCAAGGGGTGTGCTTTGGGAAAGTACACCAAGACTATTTTTTCGAGCAGTGACAGTAGAGCAGCAGGGATACTTGATCTTATACATTCAGATGTATGTGGCCCGATGTCTTCGGCATCGTTGACTGGTTCCCTATACTATGTTGTATTCATTGATGACTTCTCTCGGAAGTCCTGGATTTTTTTCATGAAGACCAAAGGACAGGTCTTCAGTCGGTTCCAAGAGTTCAAAGCTCTTGTGGAGAACCAGACAGGGAAGAAAATCAGAGTCTTGAGATCGGACAATGGGGGTGAGTATACCTCCAAGGAGTTCATGGATTTCTGTGCAGGAGAGGGCATCAGGAGGGAGTTGATTGTTCCTTACAACCCGCATCAGAATGGGGTTGCAGAGAGGAAGAACAGGGCCATTGTTGGGGCTGTGAGAGCCATGTTACATGATCAGGGGCTGCCACTATTTCTATGGGCTGAGGCATGCTACACTGCAGTTTATCTACAGAACAGGAGTCCTCACAAGGCTGTGAGGAGCATGACTCCTGAGGAGGCTTTCTCTGGGAAGAAGCCTGAGGTGGGGCACCTTCGTATTTTTGGGTGCATCACATATTCATATGCCCCTTCTGAGAAGAGGACAAAGCTGGAGCCCACAACAGAGAGAGGGATCTTTGTTGGCTACAGTGAGACTTCAAAGGCTTTATGTATATACCTTCCTTCCTTGAGGAAGACTATCTTGAGGAGGGATGTCAGATTTGAGGAGGACGGAGCCTTTAGGAAATCTAGAGGGACAAAGAAGGGTGAGCAGTCTTCACCACAGATTCACGTGAGTCCGCAACAAACTACAGTGACACAGAGTTCGGGGCCACCAGTTTCGGGGACGACAGGTTCACAGGTTACAGGGCCACAGGTTTCAGGTTCACAGGCTACTGGTCTACAGGTTTCAGGATCAGGTACTTCAGAGTCTACTTCAGGATCATTGTCTTTAGGAGAGGTCACTCTTTTGGGAGTGACACTTGTAATACATGCAAGCGGGGTCTCTCCTCTCTCCCTCCCTTAAAAGAGAGGCCACTCTCCTCATTTTTACATCTAATTTCATAGAAACTCCATGCTGCCCAATTTTCTCCTCACTCTCTCTTGCTCTTCCCCCATTTTCTCTCTTGTAATATTGCTGCCACATTGCAGCCTGTTGCCGTCCTAATACACACTTGCAAACGTGAGCAAAGTCCAGCTCACTTAGTGTGTCCTTGGAGGCACAATGTTTAGGTTCACAGTCCACACTGTCACCTTGACTGGAACCTTTTCCTTCTAGGCTTACTCCTAGGGAAGCCAAGGGGGGTTGACCCTAGTTACTAGATAAGGTTTAACGTTTATGTTCTAGGAGTTGGTTTTAATTTGTTAAAGGTTTAGAGGAAAACTAACCTATGATGCTAAGGCAACAAATGCAAAGTGCAAGACTACTTATGTCAGACAGACCTTTTCCCTAAGTCAACTAAGACTAGTGCTTAAAGGTTGGGCAAGGAGTCAACTAAGTTTAAGGGAGTTTAATTACAAAAGATTACAAAGCTTACAAAATTACAATTACTTCACAACAAAAGTAGATACAATTACTTACAACTATGGATGAAAGATATTACAAGATATAAATGAACAAGATTAATCAAGTGCTTAAATGTGAGAAAAGATGTTCACGATATAAAGATCATTCACATAAGGCCAAGCATGCCCCAATAGCACTTATTCTATTGGACTGCTTTTCAATGGCAACCACAAAAGCAATCAAGATTCAACAAGATGATGCCTCCAAATGGGATGCGCTATCTTTTGTTGAATCACACCATAAAGAGAATTAACCAAAGATAATGAAGTACTTGAAAAACAATGCTCAACAAAACTTAAAAGATCTAACACTTATATACTCGAACCACAAGATTGCATGAGAGATAGAAAGATAAACGTGCTTGCAACTAGTGTCTAAACAACCATAAGATGTAACCAATGAGTGATTGCCTAAAAGACTAAGTGGTTAAGAGTTGTTTAAAGATTTTAATTACCTTCCTAGCTAAGTGTCAAACCTTAATTCTCCTCCCCCTATTGCCAAATGGCTGCTGGATGCTCAATATAGTAAGGCAACGAGGCCCACCCTAGCTGTCACAGTCAGCCCAAAGAATGGAGTTTTTACAGAAAGGACACTCCTTTGTGCCTTGAGACCGTCCCCGGCCTTCACCTTCTGTTGCCCTTCTCCATTCCCGTTTTAGATGGTGAAGATGGTGGATTTTAGGTGTCCTAGTTGGTCTAGTATATTGTTATGACTTACGACTAAGTCTTAAGATGTGTTGTGAGTGTTTTAGATGAGTTTTAGGTGCCCAAAAACAGTGAATAATGCCCAAAACCGAAACTTAAATGATTGCTGAAAATGTATTTGCAGATTGTGGAATTGAAACTTATAAACACATCCAAAGCATGAAATGAAAGCTGAAAGTAAATACCATTCACTCAACCATGTACATATGTAAGCTTGAAATGAGAGATATGAAGTGAATGACAAGAAAAACTTGTGAATATGTAACATAAAATCGCCTTAGGTGATTACCATTATGCCATGTAATTTTAATTCATTTAAAAAGCTTGT
The DNA here is from genome assembly GCA_000966675.3 of Picea glauca. Taxonomy (NCBI): domain Eukaryota; kingdom Viridiplantae; phylum Streptophyta; class Pinopsida; order Pinales; family Pinaceae; genus Picea; species Picea glauca. The sequence goes on along the minus strand of JZKD02S2222752.1, from coordinate 150,762 downwards.
TAATCATTGAAAACATTTGCTAAAACGAAAACTAAGCCCTACACCATGTATTCAACCATAAACCATTTGCAAGCTCAAGTAAATAAATGCTTTGAAGAAGGCAAGAACAACTTGCCAAATGGAAACAAATATTTAAATTTTATCACTTAGCTATGTATGCTATTGCATGGGACCAAAGTGCTAAGTGACAAAAAATAGTTTTTTGCTGGAATCAAAACTAGAGCATGAAAATGAAACTATGCCTTGAGGGATTAAGCTAAGATGTGTGATGTCTACTCTAGAAGGTTTTAATCACATGAGCACATAATAATCATCTACACATGTTTACCATCCTAGCCATACGATATGGGGATGTCTCTCCCAAGGTGTAGGCGAGTTATTAAGAAAAACTTGAAATATATTGCAAACCACTCACAATGGCACAAGGTGGAGGCAAGCCTATCAATGTTGTGCCAAAGAGGGTTGGAAAGAAAAACTAAACAATTTATTAAAACAGTTCTGGCCACACAACCTTGTTCTAATGACAAATGGGGCAAAAGAATAACAAATGCAAAAAATAAAACTAAGTCCTAGCCAAACGATATTGGGGGGTTGGCTGAGCCAATCACTCTTCCAAGGTGTAGGCAACAAACTAACTTGCAAAAAACGATTTACAACAGATGAAATAAGAACAAGAGAATGCAAGCCTCAAGGGAACTTCTCGGGGGCTTGCTACAATGCTAGAAATGAGTTGAGGAAAGAGGGAAATCATTACCCACTCAAAGAAGGTTGTTTTGGAGTGTTGTACGAGTGAATTTGGGCAGCATATCCTCTTGTTCCTGGTAAGAATCTGCAAAAACCAACAAGCTAATGCTTGCTGGAAATGCTGCACAACACAAAAAATGTTACGAAAAATTTCTGTTTTTTAGGTATAAATTTTTCACATAAAATCTCCAAGTAAAAATGAAATTAAGTGACCTATCTAAGATGATTATCTACTGAAATATGTAATGGAAATGAAACAAAAAATTAGATTAGACAAGGCAAGGAGTTTGTATGGCCTTTGAGGGAAGACTCCTCCTTGAGGCTATCCGAACAATCTCTTGAGGCAAACCTGCAAAACTCATGACAAATCATGAAGCATGGAAGTAGATAACATGCATAGATAACTAACAATCTGAAATACTTCACACTATTAGCAATCCAACATGTATAAACCAACAAGAACACTCTTTGCTAATCTACTCAAGTAAACTACTTTACCTAAGGATCTACTCAATGCTACCAATAAACTCAAATCCACAAAGTCACCTCATGTGTAAGAATACAACCAGAAAACTCTTGGTGATTCCAAATTGTCCAAAGCTTTATTAAATCCAAATGGGAGAGTGTTGCAACAACAAGTTGCTCCAAGACTCTCAAGAGAAAAATGGGATGGATGCAAGATGTCAAGAGCAAGAGATGTGGGGCGAAATTTCAGTAGAGTAACACTAGCTCAAGGATTGGTGGAGAGGTGCTGCCCAATTTTGGCCACAAGGATCTCAAGGAAGCATCCAAAGGCCTTGGTGCAAAACCCTCTCCCTCTTCTTGCTTTCCAAATCATTGTAAGCAACCCAAGAGAGTCTCGGGCTTGCATTCTTTTATCATTTTCATTATTTGTAAATTGTAAAGTATTTTCTAGTTTTTGCTTTGCCCACCTCTTGCATGTGAGTGGCTTTGCCACCCTTGCAATACCGTGTTGGCTAGATTAATTGCTTGATTTGTAAGTTTTGCTTAAGTAATTGCCCCACTTCTCCCATAAAGAGAAGGTTGAGTGGCTAGGATTTACTTAGCTTATTCTTTAAATTCTTTTGCCCACCTTGGCACAAAATCGGTAGGCTTGTCCTCCACATTGTGCCATTGCAAGTTATCTGTTTGTGCCCACACCTTGCATTTGAGTGGCTTAGCCACCCTTGCAATATCGTTACGGCTAGTTAGAATTTCCTTCTTTTGGTAAAGTAATCAAACTCTTGCCCCGCCTTTTGCCCTGTATTCCCTCCCCTTGCAACTTTGTGGATCTTGGGTAACAAGAAAGGGCAAATGACTGTGTGGCTAGTCTAATTAGGCACCTAATTATATTATTGCTAAAACCATTAAAAAGGGGTGACTTGGGAGGCTAGAAGGGGTTGAAGTCGGGGATGGTTTCACGGCACTAAGTGCCCTCTTTGTTGAGCGCCCAAGCATCTTGGATTTGACCTGTGGAGCTAGAGGGGAACCTTGTTGTTCCCTTGTTGAGAACCCAACACTTCCTCTTGGTTGAAGGGCTAAGGATTTGGAGTAGTAACATAGCTTAGGATTGCAACTTTCACATCTAATTGCCCCTAATTCAAAGAGAGACCTAAAAATCTATTAAAAGTAACCTAGACACATTGCAACACTTTCAACTCACATTTTCTACATTTCAAATTTTGCCATTCCTTTACTTTCAAGCAATTTCATTTCATGTGAATAACTATTTTCAAAGTATCTTTCATTTCAAGTACTCTTTATTCATTTGAACATAATTCTTTAAAGTATAAAGTTGTCTTTCAATTCATTGTATAGATATCTCATAGATTTGTTTCATTTTTGTAGAAGTATCTTGCTTTGTATATATATATATATATATATATATATTTCTTTTGTGTATATTGGAATAATTGGGATTGGATAATCTTTAGGCACTGGTCTAATTCTTGTTTTGTTTAGCAAAAGGTTTGCTTGTCATTGAAATATTGCATTTGCACAATTACTTGTCATTGGGCTGGGTCTCCCTAATCAATAAATCAATTAACTCCTAGAACTTGAATAAAAACTTCACATAGTTTAATGGGGTCTACCCCCCTTGTCTTCCCTAGCAGTGAGCCTAGACGGAAGGAGTCTAGATTGAGGTGACAGTGGGTCTAGACTTAGGTTTGTGCCTCCAACGACACACCAAGTGTGTTGGAGACTTCTCCACGCTTGTAGGGGTGTATTAGGATGGCAACAGGCCCTCCATATATTCTAATGTACACAAATTTGTGAGAGCTTGTCAACCTTGTCAATTGTTTGCAGGGAAGCTAAAGGTGGCATCGTTACCTTTGCAACCAGTTGTGGTGGAAGCTCCATTTCAAAAATGGAGTTTGGATTTTGTAGGAAAATTTCATCCCAGCTCAAGCAATGGATATAAATAGATCATCACAACCATGGACTACTTCACTAGATGGGTAGAACCAATTCCTACCAAGAAGGCTATGAGTAAGGTGATTGTGTAGTTCCTCAAGGAGAAGATCATTGCTCGATTTGGGGTCCGAAAAAAATTACTACTGACAATTAGTCCTTTAGATTTATAGATATGGTAAAAGATTTTCTTAATTATGGGATAGTTCTTTGTTATGAACATAAAAATACATAAAAATAGGTATAAATAGGTAATAATTAATAATATAAATAACTAATGATTAATAATTAATTATGAAGAGACATGACATATGAAAGGTCATGTCTCTTATGAAAGGGCACCCCTGTGTGGGTATATATATACAAGCCCTCATCCTCGTTGTAATATCATCTCATTCATATCGTATTCTTATACATTATTATTAAATATATTTACTATCCTTAAATGGATTATTGCGTACTGTCCTATTTATACTGGATATTTACATAGTGAACCATCTTGGTTCACCACATTCTTTCTAATTCGTCAAATTATTATCTATAGGGTAATGGAATAGCTGAATCAAGGAACATAAATTTATTGAGGATCATCAAGAAGATAATTGGGGATAACAATAGAAGTTGGGATAGCTAGCTCCAATTTGCACTTTGGGCTTGTTATCGCACAATTTGTACTTGGATGTAAAGGAAAGGTAAATGAAGGCAAACTCTCGCAACGAGAGACTATCCTATCACTGTCACCTCAACATGAAGTCTCTTTCTATTTCGGGTGGTAGGCCCAGGGGAGACGTCCTCGCTGACCTGGGGTTTTGAGAAGGCAAAGGTTTAATGCTAAGTAAAAGTTTCCCTCTCACAAGTCACCACCGATTAGAAAGTTCGGCTAAACAACCAATAAAGATAATAATAACCAGAAATGTACCTGCCCAGAACAAAGCAACAAGAAACTATATATTTGCAAGATCACTAGCTGGTTAGTACTTCATATAATTGGAGACTTTCTCAAATAAAACAATTGACTGATAATATTGATGAAGTAAATCAATGATGTATAGTAGCAATAATCAAAATACGTCACTTCACAATAAATGCTTTTTAAAAGCTTAAAAACGAATAAGAACGATTTATCATCAATGTTACAATACCAACATTCATTAGAAGCAAAGACTATTATGCATTAGCCAATCTTTCAATTGCGTAAAGAAGCTAAAATGATATAAAGTATAACTATAACTTAAATGGATAGTTGCAACAATGAAGTTAGTAGGTTAGGGTTAGAAGGTATTAGTAGTTGTTCAAATATTTTGGAGGTTGTGATCAAAACACTCAAGTAAAAGGTCTTAGACTAGTGCATTCATAGGGCAAATGGAGTCAAAGATAGTGGCAAGAGTTGAAGGAACAATATGATAATAACATGGCCAAAGACAAGAGGAATTTGATGGTGAAGTGTTGATAAGCCAAGGCTTCAACCATCAAACCCTAGGGGAAAACGACTTACTAAGGTGTAGGCAACCCTAGGCCTTAGCACGCTTTCCTCCTTCTTTAGCTCAATAACAAAGTAAAATCGGCTAGGGTGAAGAGCATATGATAGGGTGTTGCAATGGCAAGTCCCTAGCAATGTCTTTAACAAATAAAATGGCTCCTTGGCATAATCTAGTAGGGAACTAAAATAAGGACACCAACATGTGCTTATTTCCTAGGGTTTATTCCAACAATTTCATTAACAAAATGCAAGTAAAACACTATAACCATTCAAGTAATGGAAAGATTGCAGAAATTCACTTACATTTACCATGTATTCATCAAGCCAAACCCTAGTTATAAACCTTCCACCAAGAAAAATGCCAAAAATCACCAAAAAAGAGCCTCCTTCAACAAGTTCACACTAGTATTTTAGCCAAAAACCCTAAAGGAGGGTGCAGATTTCAGACCTCACACAAGTGTGAGTGAAAGATGATGAATAAAGGAGAGTTTTAGCTCTATTACTTATACCATATTAATGACCTTAATTTAATTTTAGGTCACAAAAGGACGACAAGGCTAAAAATACATAATAATATTGTTTTTACATTAAATGTCAAAATCAAACCCTAAATCAAGCAAAGATGAAGACGTCATGCCCTTTTAGGGTGACGTTAGCCCCTTCTAGGGAAACATTGGCTTCCTGGAGCAAAACGTTAGGCCTTCTTGGGCCTCAGGAACCTGTGACACGTGCCAATTTGGCACACAACTGCCTCCCAAAACCTCCACAAGCACTAGATGACGTCATGAGTGTCCTGGGTGATGTCATGGGCCTTCCCAGGTCAATGTCCTGGTGGAAAGGGCACAACCCCCCTAGGTACAAGTCTGTTGAGATGCCTCTGGTGGGACGTCCTCTTCTCTGGTGCAAAACCTCTGATTTGTCTCTGCCCCCTGCTGGGGTCTCAACATCCATCTGGTGGGCTTTCAGCCCCATGGAGGTCCGAACTAATAATCTCCCCATGTGTACTTGTCCATAAGGGTACCCGTCCACCGGGTATGGTCCTGCACATCAACAGATACGCCCTCCATGGGCTCATAAGTCACAGGGATCATAGCAATGTCAATCACATCTAATCATCAATTTTATTAAACATGTGCATAAAACCCCTTTTACCCAGTCAAGTACTCAAAGACATTATACTAATCTGCGAGCCAAGTTTGGAGGAAGTGACAGGGCGTCCTATTGGGCTAATACTCACTGGATTTGGAATGTTTTCGGGATGTTTGGGTAAGGGGTGCAGTGATAGAAGGGAAATGCATGGCTTACCTATGGGTGCCTCTGTAGAGGGTGAGCTGCACCTGCCATGGATGCAAATGTTTCCAAGCCCATTCATACCTTTTGTCCTTTTTCTTATTGCTTTTTCTTCAAGAAGCTGGATAGGGGACACTGCCCTTGCGTGGTGACTAGTGGTGGCAATGTTACCCACAAACATTTCATGGAAATGAGAAGGCTGGCTTGTGATGAGACCCCCTTTCTCTTGGTTGTGCCACCAAGAGCCACTACCCTGGCGTGGTGACCAACTGCTAGTAGTGTCGTACTGCTAGATGCCCGACCTAATAGGCTGGCTCGTGATGAGACCTCCTATCCTCTAACCAGGTCTTTTTTTTATTATTTTTATGGGTCCCTCTGTTTCTTGCTGAGAAGCTTTTTACTGCTTTCTCGAGGATCCCTGGGCGAAGCATCTTGAGGTTCATTCTTTGGCTTCTATCTTTTGCCAACTACTTTTACCCTCTGGGCCTTTAGCCCCTTCTTCCCACAAGGTAAGGTGCAACCCTTAAATATTTGGCCAACCTAATGCTCAGACCAGTGTAATGGGATGGATGAGCGGGAGACAAATGGAAAGTGGTTAGTATGGTGGGAGCGGACGATGGCTTCTCATGATCCCCCCCGGTGGCAACTCAAAACCTATGGGCACAAGCTTACTAGGGCATCGTGTCATTCCCCCTAGATATGGTCAAGTGGATAGGTATAAGATCCAAGCACCCATTAGAAACAAAAAGAATTGAATGCACATATTCAAAGGTTTTGAGGATCAGAGTGATACATACCATGATACCTGGACTCATTACCTCATGGAGCAAGATCCACTTCTGCTATAGGACCAGGCCGAGGTGATGGATGCTGCTGCTGCTGACAAAGTGGAGGCACTGAAGGAAGAAAAGATGGGCCCTCCAGGGCCATGCTCAAGTCGATCTGGCTCTTGGTACTCCATGTCTAGGATCTGTGGGCCTCGAGACATAATCTCCTTAGTTATCCATAAATTGGGGATATCATCTGGCTCCAACTCGGGGACATGTGCTCACCGTAGAGCGCATGAGAACCTCAACATCTCTGGCATAACCTGTAACCTGCTTGATCTCAATCATAAAACTGTTAGTAATCATTTGGGGTGGTGATATCACCCCCAGCTCGTATATATAAAACGAAAGCAAGCATATGTACAAATGTGAAAACAAACTATTATAGCATGAAATGCAAATGGTATATACAATGAATGCAAATACCTACCTACTTACCTGAACTTACCTGTGAGGTCAAGTCCCCCCACCTTGGTGGGGCTTGAGGAGGTGCCCACTGACTGGTAGTGGATGCCTTCTTCCTTCCAATGTGGATAAATAGTAAGAATCATCAACTGATTTTCTTCCAACGTTGAAAGGCCCAAGCCAAAATTGAGTACTTCCCTTGACATTAGTTGGCTCCCCTTTCTTGACATCCCACATCCATACTATGTCCCCCTCCTTGTATTCCCTGATTTTAAATTTGGTTGTTTCCTGAACAACCCTGGTGTATTGTGCAGAGGGAGGAGGGTGGGATTCTGCTGTGAAGACTTCCTGCTAGGATGGCTGAATCAATATATCGCTTTCTCCCTTCTTTAGTAATTTTACAACCCCGACTTCTTTGTCTTTATACTTATCTAGGAGTTGCTGGTATTCCTCTCTCTTGGGCCATTGTATCTGATCAAAGTCTTCCTCTGTTGCAAAGGGCATATCATCGGGAGAAAATTTAGGAAGACTTTCCATGATCTGGTCATGTGCTTAGTCATCTTTGATGGGGTTACTAGTCTCTTGCACATGGGTTTTGGTCATCGGCATATTCGGGAGACGACCTATTATTCCATTGTTTAAAGGTACATTTACGTAGGTGAGGTCCATCTCAAGAGTGCCTCCCAGCATTGAGGCAAATTTTCTAGACACTAACATCCCCCACACATCTGGGACGTCTACCACCACTATGTCAATGTGGATTACTCTCTCAGGGTATCTATCAAAGCATACTTCCACATTTTCAATTACCCCATGTGTGGGTATGGCTCTAGATGCAATATCCCTGATCCCGCTGATCAAGATATTTGCTACTGATCTATTATTCTGTCTTGCAGATCTGATACACTGGGGGTTTCTGGATGCGTTTTAGTTGTATGTTTGAGATCTTGATGGTTATTGCATGTGCATGTTGGTTATTGCATGTGCATGTTGCATATTTATGGTTTAAACAACATATAAAGGATGCATGCAGAAGTAAAGAACATCAACTGCCCAATATCATGTATTATATGGTTCGAGCATGGAAATACAATAGTCTATTGGAAATATAGAATATAAACGTTAGCCAGATCTCATGGATCAGCACTGGAATACAATCAAATAACATAAAAATACCTGTGATCAGAAGATGATAGCAGATCTAATGCATGCACGAATAGATCGGCGAAAATATGCGATTCCGACGAAGTACGGTAACCGCTACCAGCTGGGAAACTCGTCCGGAAGTTCAGACCGTCAGAATACGCTGGAAATTGCTCCAAAAGAAGCACGCTAGCCTCTAGACTGAAATGGGTGAGTGTCGGATCTCGAATCTGGTCTCTAAGGCACTGGATCTGGACCCTTGGGGGTTTTCACACCTCTTGGAGCACTGGATGCGCCCCAAAGGATTCCACCAACGAAATCTGCTGCTATATGGCTCAAAACGATCGTCTCGCCAAATAAGGAAATGGGTTGGAAGGATTTGTCCGGATCTGCTCTGAAACTTTGCATGCAACACCAAATGTCTGTCCAGAAGAGTTGCGCCCTAAATGACTGAATGAGTCGATCGGCAAGATTTCACCGTCAGAATCTAATGATAGATGGCTCAATAGAAGTGCCTTGGCTGGATCTCAAATGGGTTGGAAGGAAACTGCAATCTGGATACGGATCTCGTGCAGCTCTCCAAACCCTCAAACTGACTTGCGCCCTCACTGGCTGAGCTGTGCACTCTGCAATGGATACTCCTAAAAAGTATGGTGAAATACATGGATGGTATCTCTGATGGGCTAGGGTGTGTCTCTCAACACCGAAACCGATTAATGGTGGTGGTTTCCTCCAGAAATCCACAAAACAGTAAGGTTGGCTCTCCTCCTCCTTTGGGAACTCAACATCAAATCATAACAATGCATAATGAATTAGGTTGATTTACCCTTCCTTTATAGCTTCTCGAAACCCTAATTCGTTGTTGACCTTTTCCCTCCAAGTGACTTTTACTTTATTCTATTATTCCTTGATTAAATCACTTAATTAATTAATTAA
>JZKD02S2222752.1:124008-134316 GCA_000966675.3 Picea glauca | reverse complement strand
GTGACTCACTCTCCTCATACTGATAGGTATGTGTAAGGTCAACTATCTCCAAGCCATACCTCTCCTCCTGGGTCTGCAAATCCATATGTCCCTTGTGTACAATCCCCACACAAGGATCCTCTACCATATCAGGAACGCCACTGATATCCTCATGTGTCATGGCTAGCATATATGACTGATAAGATGAAAAATGTGGCTCGCTCATCATCCTCCATACATGACTTCTTGGAAGCCATGTCTACACCCATAGGTAGGTCATCCAACCTCCTAATCTCATCATGTCTAAGTGCCAACACATATGAATCCTCACAAGTGTCACCAGTATGTTGAAGTGTTGAATCCTCAACATTGCCTGACGGGGAAGATGAAGGACATGCACTATCATCCTGTCCATCCAATTGTCCCTCAAATGTGCAAGAGTCACTAGCCTTCGTCTCGATCATCTGGTTGAGCTTGTAGTACATGTCTAACTTTTGTACCCCAACTCTGGTAGTCCATTTGGATGATCCGTCAAAAGAAGGTGTGGTGAGTTTACGAACTTTCTGGATGAAATCTATGTTATTCCCCTGTTGTTGTTGTTGTCTTCCTCTTTGAGGTTCTCTGGGATGGTCCATGCCCCTAAGTCCACAGTACTCGACCAGTGTCATGTCATGATGAAAGTCAAGACCCAACGCATACTCCCTCTTGTACTTTGCAAAGTCTTTCTTCTGAGTAGGCAACCTGTGTGCTAACCATTGTTGTGTTGTTGCTGGTGGTGCCCTCTGAAAACTAGGGAACCATGGTCTGGGAATCCTACTCGAAGATGTGTATGTGCGAGTAGGTGTCTGGGGTCTACTGTCTGCCCCCGAGTTCCCCTGTGCTGCATGTGGGGCTTGTGTGCCCAAAATGCCCACCATAGCCAATCTATCAGGCACCTGAGCCAAGGACTGAGACATGGTCCGCTGACTAGCTAACATATCACTGATAACCTGCATGAAGGCTGCCTCTGGTTCCATGGGGGCCTTACCACTGCCCTCTGGTCGCCCATATCTGTCTCCTAGCATCCTCTCTGCCTTCTGGGTCACTCGCTGAACTCATTGACTTTAGTCACAGGCTGGCAGGACTAAAGCTCTGATACCATTGAAATATCCCTGATCCTGCTGATCAAAATATTTGCTACTGATCTATTATTTTGTCTTGCAGATCTGATACATTGGGGGTTTCTGGATGCGTTTCAGTTGTATGTTTGAGATCTTGTGGGTTATTGCATGTGCATGTGGGTTATTGCATGTGCATGTTGGTTATTGCATGTGCATGTTGCATATTTATGGTTTAAACAACATATAAAGGATGCATGCAGAAGTAAAGAACATCAACTGCCCAATATCATGTATTATACGGTTCGAGCATGGAAATACAATAGCCTACTGGAAATATAGAATATAAACGTCAGCGAGATCTCATGGATCAACACTGGAATACAATCAAATAACATAAAAATACCCATGATCAGAAGATGATAGCAGATCTGATGCATGCACGGATAGATCGGTGAAAATATGCGATTCCGGTGAAGTACGGTAACCGCTACCAGTTGGGAAACTCATCTAGAAGTTCAGACCGTCGGAATACGCTGGAAACTGCTCCAAAAGAAGCGCCCTGGTCTCTAGACTGAAATGGATGAGTGTCAGATCTCGAATCTGGTCTCTAAGGCACTGGATCTGGACCCCTGGGGGTTTGCGCACCTCCTGGAGCACTGGATGCGCCCCAAAGGATTCCACCAACGGAATCTGCTGCTATATGGCTCAAAACGATCGTCTCGCCAAATAAGGAAATGGGTTGGAAGGATTTGTCCGGATCTGCTCTGAAACTTTGCATGCAACACCAAATGTTTGTCCGGAAGAGCTACGCCCTAAATGGCTGAATGAGTCGATCTGCAAGATTTCATCGTCAGAATCTGACGAAAGATGGCTCAATAGAAGTGCCCTAGCTGGATCTCAAATCGGTTGGAAGGAAACTGCAATCTGGATACGGATCTCGTGCAGCTCTCCAAACCCTCAAACTGACTTGCGCCCTCACTGGCTGAGATGCGCACTCTGCAATGGATACTCCTGAAAAGTACGGTGAAATACCTGGATGGTATCTCTGATGGGCTAGGATGTGTCTCTCAACATCGAAACCGATTAATGGTGGTGGTTTCCTCCAGAAATCCACAAAACAGTAAGGTTGGCTCTCCTCCTCCTCTGGGAACTCTCAACATCAAATCATAACAATGCATAATGAATTAGGTTGCTTTACCCTTCCTTTATAGCTTCTCGAAACCGTAATTCATTGTTGACCTTTTCCCTCCAAGTGACTTTTACTTTATTTTATTATTCCTTGATTAAATCACTTAATTAATTAATTAATTAACCATTTTACCTCTAAAAAGTGATTTATCCATCCTGATGGCTTCTCCGGCCACTGAAAGTCACTTCTCATCATCTTATTGTGTAGTGCCCTTCCTCCCGATTCTGATGAGATATTACAGTAAGAGGTTTCTCCAAGTAATATGCCCATTATGACCTTAGTGAATTTAATTAAGATATGACCCATAATAACTCAAAATTATGGAAATCGTCAGAATGCAATGAAACCAAAGCCCAGCTGTGTGGAATGGATCCCGATGATGATCGATGCAAGTCGGGCCCAAATAAACCCCTCAATATCTCCCAAACTCTCTGTCACCCCTATCTGGCTACTCGGGTAGGCATAACACTCTGAAATGTTGTAATGTTATAATGTCCCAAAATGGGGACATTACAGTAGACTCAAACCCACACACATTTCTGTAAGGTCATGTGACCTTTAGGCCCAATTGCTAGATGACCTTGAGGGACATCATATTGGCACCGACCTCGGAATCCAGCATGCAATTGTTGAGGCTCTTGTTATTTATCAGCAAGGTCATAAAAAAGGGTGGATGTTCATCATACTGGACCCTAAAGTGATCAACTTGTAACATGATAGGGGGGTTCATAGGTCCATCTGATCCCCTGAAGAAATTATCAAATCTTTCTTTAACAGATAGTACTTTAATGAATTCTCTTAGAGGGATGGTTACGTGCATCTTGGATAGTGCCCCTTCGAAGTCAAAGTTCAAGTCTACCCTTTCGGTTTTGGATGTTTTAGGAAGGAGAATGTCCAAAGGTGGAGGCTTTGTTTGAGTTACTGCAGGATTGGTAGGGATAGGTTGGTTTAGCTTCTTTCGTCTATACACCTGAAATTCTTGTTTCCTCAACTTCTCCTTTGATTCTTGGTCCAAGTTGTTTATTACTTCCATCCTAGCCTTTCTGGCTGCCTCTTTTATGCCCCTCTCGGTGTTCCTTAGGAGTGATATTGAGGCAAATCTGGGGGCCTTCTATGACATGGCCCACATTGTTTACTTGGTCATGGCCTCCATTGTTGTAGTGACATTCATGTTCCCAGTGTGCTTCACTACACTACAAACACCAAGGATTTTCATCCACGACGTTTGTAGGAGCTAAAGTATTAGGAACCTCTTGATCATTCTTTGGTCTATAAACTTGGTTCCCCTTTTGGAATTGGCCTTTGTATGGGACCCTTGGTGCTTGGTTCTTGGCTCTTTCCAGGTTGATAATCCTATTCATCATTAGCTCTTGATTTTTTATCATGCCATCCATGGTCATTTGCAACTTTGCCAAGCTGGCACAAATATCTGAGGAAGGCTCAACGTTGTGGACTATCTCGGGTTTAGTGTCCATTTTGACCTTTGGGTTTGCGAAAGGCTCAATTTTGGATGAGTGGAGGTTGTCCTCAATATTTGTGGCTAACTCTTGGGCTTCTTGGATTGTTTGAGGGGTCTTATCCCTGAGGAGATAACCCAGTTGACCAGTAAAAGCTTTGGTGTAAATGTAAACAAGGAAGTTATTTGCTGGATGATGACTCACAGGGATTTTCTGCAACATGGTTTTAAACCTAGTGTGGAACTCTCTAATGGTCTCATTATCTTGTTTCCAGAGGGTATTTAGCCTAGCAACAACATGTTGGGGTCTTGTTTGAGGACTTCATTTGAGGACTTCATTTGAGGACTTTATGATTAGTCATGACAACATTTGAGCACTTGTTTGAGGACTTCATTTGACTCTTTCAATGATTTTACAACTGTATGATTCTTATTGCTCCCTTTCTAATTAATTGAGCATAGTAGTCTCTACTTGATAGTTTTTTGAAAGCAACAATTTTTTTTGTTCCTTTTTTGCACATGTGCATGCAGAAAATGCTTTTATGATGGATAACCCATCTTCTACATGTAATGTTTGGAGCACTTACTCATCCTTTTGACCCTCTTTCCCAAAAAGCGCATGGTCAACACTTTGTTTCCTTGTTTGAAGCATTCTTGTTGGTTTTCGACACTTGCCTTGATTTCATCTTTGTTGAATCATTCTAAGATTTACAAGAGTCTTGGTTTGTGTTATTGGAGAATTCTTGTTGATCCTCGACACTTGCTTGTAGCTTCATTGGATCACTCTTAGCTTCTTTTTTCTCTTTGACAATGTTACCACTCAAACTCTCACTTGGTGGAGTCCCAACCACAAATGTGAAAGCCTAAAGGAAACTTAGGCTAGCTACCACTATCACCTAAGTGGACTGACCTTTCTCTCTTTAGAATAAGAGGTTTCTAGTCTAGAGGGTCTTCACTATGAATTAACCAAATACAATTGTTGTTTAAAGGGGCCTTCTGAGAACCAGTTTGGTTGATGAGGGCCTAGGACTGGCTGGCGAAGGTTCAAGAAAAGTTCAATATTTATGAATTATCTCGGGAATAATTTTGCAGATTTAATCAACTCACATGAATCATATGAAGAACATTAGAAGCAAAGATAAACTTGCTAGGCTCATCTAGCATCCATAACCATTTAGCATTAATTTAATGGAGTTAATTAACCTTGGAATGAATTTTCCCTTAGGTAAGAAGTGAAAATGTTTGCTGAAAATATGATTACCAGCGATTGAAACTAAATTTCAGCAAAAACAAAATGGTGCATAAGAGTAAAGAAACTGTAGATTTAAATCCTTGATAATGAAATTCACCCTTTTAACGTGTGTTATTATCAGATTTGATATGAAACTTAAGCTAAATGGGTTCAGATCTGAAAAAATTTACCTCCTTTAAGAGTGTTTAGGACAGAAATGCAAAGAGGCTAGATGAACCACTTAAGTAAATTCCCAAACTGTTAGATTTTGTAGCTCGGAGGTAGTTCTGCATTGGCGGCGCCCAGCATGTAGAAGAGACTGAGCAAATTTCTCTTAAGTGACTTTATAAAGTGTTTTTATAAAGTGACTTTATAAAGTGATTTTATAAAGTCAAGTTGAGCCTTTTTATTTTAATGGGTAAAAGTGACTTTATGGGTATGTGGGTCACTTAAGTGATTTAAGTGAACTCAACAGACGATTAAGCCACGACCGTTGATCTCAAGAGGTAAAGATCTAATCTTTATTGTCCATCTCTTTGGAAGACCAAGGGTTAGGGAAGTTACACATTAAAAATGCATAAAGGCAGCATTTGAGAGAGGGAGGGCACACCTTTTGAGGAGAACTTGGAGGGAAACTGAAGAGGCACGACTTCCAAGAGAGAGCTTGAGCTGAGTAAAAGAGTTAGCAGCAAGGAGAGGATTGGCATGCATCCCAAGGAATAGATAGGCACGCATCCCAAGGAGATTTTCAACATAGTTTGCAGTCCTGTATTGTACAACAGCTGAAGGTGGGCCATACAACATTTATTTGTCCGTACAACTGATATAAAGCACAAAAATCAAGGCAGCAGATGCTTGGCACGATTTTCAAGGTGTTTTGCTGAGAGAGGACCGCACAACTGAGTGCTGTACCATATAGTTAAGTATGGGCACAGAAATCAAGGTTATACCTGCTGTATTTCTGTTGTACATGACCATACAGTTGCACAAAAATCGAGACAGCTTGTGTGGGCACAAAAATCGAGGTTTTTTGTGCAGATTTTGTGAGATTAGTGACTGCATTTAATGCTGATAATTTTGCTGCTGTAACTTGGAATTTTTCCTATGAGCTCAATAAGAAGAAGATCTCCTTAACTGGTTTTCCCCTTGTGGGTTTTTCCAGGGGCATTGCCCATAAATTTTCTTGTGCCAAATGTGTTTGAATGCTGTTCACTACTCATTTGTTTTCCGCTGCTAAGTTTCAGATTGCTTAGTCAATGTATTTCTGCTCGTAAAGTACAGTAGAACGCTGGTATATTTAATGCATTAGTGTTGATTTTATTGGAGGTTGAAATCTGATTTGTGACTAATTGTTTGAGGCCAAATTATTTTTTAACATGGTATTAGAGCTTGGGCTCTGAGGTTCAGTGGACAGAGTTTGACACTTGGATAGCAATGACCTACAGGGGCTTTTTCTCGGAAGAAGGGAAAGAAAGGGTCTTTGTTAGTTGGACAAAGATGGCTTCTAGTATCAGGTATGAGGATAGGTTGGAGGGGATCTCCAACTACTTGCAATGGAAGGTGAGGATTGCAAGTGTTCTCAAGGAGAACAAGTTGTGGACGTTTGCGAATTCCATCGTGCCAGTACCTTCGTCAGATCCCATTGCTCTTGACGTCCATGAGGTGAAGGAAGCAAGGGCTTAGAGAATAATCTTGGATGGAGTTAGAGGCCACCTGATTCCACATTTGGTTGAGAAGCAGACAACCAAAGAGATGTGGGATGCACTGAAAAATTTGTATGAGGCAAAGAATGAGAACCGAAAAATGGCTCTTAGGGACAAGCTCCACAATACTAGGATGGTCAAGGGAGAGAGTGTGGCCTCCTAACTCACCAGAGTTGCACAGGTGAAGGATGAGTTGGCAACTGTTGGAGAAGTTATTCCAGACTCAGAGTTGGTGCGCATAGCCCTCAAGGGCTTCACCAAAGAGTGGGAGCTTTTTGTGAAGTGTGTGGTGGGGAGAGGGAAGCTCCCAGATTGGAGCAGACTATGTGATGACTTTACTTAGGAGGAGATCTGAGAGGGTCTCAGAGTAGAGATCAAGAGAAGGAAGAGGGTGGTTCAGACAAACAAAATGTTGCTCTTGTGGGAAAGAGAAAAGACAAGAAGAAAGACATGAGCAAATTGAAATGCTTTGCATGTCACAAGACTGACGACTATGCTAGTCAATGTCCAAACAAGAAGAAGAAGAAGCAGGAACTAGAGGTATAGACATCAACTGAGGTTGCTGAGTTCGCAGAGAAATTCGAGAGGGAATTTTCTTTGATGACGGAAATGAGGCCAGTGTTCCTTAGTCTTTCAGAAATAGACTCAGACTGCTTTGTGGATAGTGGGGCCAACTCACAGCTTGCAGTGAAGGGGGTTGGAAGTGTTAGATTCCAGCTAGAGTCAGGAGGCGGCCGAGGTGTTGTTTATTCCAGAGATGATAGTAAACTTGCTTTGAGTGTTAGCTTTGGAGATTGATGGATTTGGAGTTGCGTTCTTTTGTGGACGCGTGTTTCTGTATCCAAAGGGAGCTACTCTAGACAACAATATTTCTTGGTGTCAGGCATAAGAGATTGTACAGGTTGTTGGGACAGCCCGTGGTTGGACCAGTGGATACTTGGATTCAGAGTTTGTGTTAGTGTCCGAGAGTGGGTAGGTTGCACGGGATAGAGAGTTGATACCGGGGACTTAGTCCTCTTCTAGTACTCTCAGAGGACTCAACAGGTACGATATAACACATATAGATGCTCAGGAGAGTGTGGAGACTCCTGTCTTCAGTTTAGAGATCAACGAAGGTAGCAACAGATGCTTCCAATGCAGTGGGAGCAGAGGCTTCCAGTTCAGAGGGAGCAACTACAACAACAAATGAGATGATGGAGCTAGAGACAAATTCTGGTGGAGGTACCGGAAGTACCTCCCTTGCTAAGAGGGAGTGTTAGATTTTGTAGCTCAGAGGTACTTCTGTATTGGCGGCACCCAACATGTAGAAGAGACCGAGCAAATTTCTCTCTTAAGTGACTTTATAAAGTTTTTTTATAAAGTCAAGTTATCCCTTTTTATTTTAATGGGTAAAGGTGACTTTATGGGTATGTGGGTCATGTAAGTTATTCAAGTGAACTCAATAGACGATTAAGTCACGACCGTTGATCTCAAGAGGGAAAGATCTAATCTTTACCGTTGATCTCAAGAGGGAAAGATCTAATCTTTACCGTCCATCTCTTTGGAAGACCAATGGTTAGGGCAGTTACACATTAAAAATGCATAAAGACAGCATTTGAGAGAGGGAGGGCACACTTTTTGAGAACTTGGAGGGAAACTGAAGAGGCACGACTTCCAAGAGAGAGCTTGTGCTGAGGAAGAGTTAGCAGCAATGAGAGGATTGACAGGATTGACATGCATCCCAAGGAAGAGATAGGCATGCATCCCAAGAAGATTTTCAGCATTGTTTGTAGTCCTGTACTGTACAACAACTGAAGGTGGGCCATACAACATATATTTTCTGTTCAAACAACTGTTATAAAGCACAAAAATCGAGGCAGCAGATGCTTGGCATGATTTTCAAGGTGTTTTGCTGAGAGAGGACCGTAAGCTGAGTGCTGTACCATACAGTTAAGTACGGGCACAGAAATCGAGGTTATACCTGCTGTATTTCTGATGTACAGGACTGTACAGTTGAACAGAAATCGAGACAGCTTGTGTGGGCATGGAAATCGAGGTGTTTTGTGCAGATTTCGTGAGAGAAGTGGCTGCATTTAATGCTGATAATTTTGCTGCTATAACTCAGAACTTTTCCTATGAGCTCAATAAGAAGAAAATCTCCTTAATGGGTTTTCCCCTTGTGGGTTTTTCCAGGGGCATTGCCCAGAAATTTTCTTGTGCCAAATGTGTTTGAATGCTGTTCACTGTTCATTTATTTTCCACTGCTAAGTTTCAGATTGATTAGTCAATGCATTTCTGCTCATAAAGTACAGTAGAATGCTGGTTTATTTAATGCATTACTGTTGATTTTATTGGAGGTTGAAATCTGATTTGTGGCTAAGTGTTTGAGGCCAAATTATTTTTTAACACAAACTAACCAATGATTTGCTTATCTATTTCAGTCTACCTATTGATATGAAATCTACTGAATTTATAGACTGAAATGCAATCTATATAGTGAATGATGCTGCAACAAGAAAAGGTTAGATTGCTGAAAACTAGTTGCTGGTTAGATCTGTTTTAAACTTTAAACTCAATTAAATGGGCAGATCTAAGATAACTCCCCCTGCTCAGAAATCAAATCAGCAAGCAACGAGAGTTAGATGCTATGTCACACAGTTCGGGTTCGAATTCAAGTTCGGCAAAAATTAGGTTTGATTCGAATTCAATTTTTCTGATAAGGTTCGAATGAGATTCACCATTAAGTTTGGCTGCATATATCTATATATATAATTAAAAAAAATAAAAATAAACATATCTTTTATAACAAATTCATATATATTACTCATTTTATATAGTAATAAGTTTATGTTAATATAAAAAACTCATGTAATAAAATTTATATTATATAAAGTAATATATAAGTTTGTGTTCATATAGAATTTAAATTATAAATTTTATATTTATATAGTCTAATATATATGTAATTCTGATTTATTAGCATAGCTGACCACTAATTTAACTATCTTTTATTAAAATGAACGACTTAAAATGAACGAATGTTATTTACCTGCTCACTTTGTGCCGTGTATCATAATGATGTCCAGTTAAAATTTCGCTAAAAAAGCGGAGAAGATTAGTTGTGAAAAAAACACAAAGACTAACAGATAGTTCAGGTCGAACAGATAGTTCAGAGATCGAACAGCGTTAACTTTATTGAGATCCGTGATGCTCCCATCAATCCCGGAGCTCTACAGAGACATTATTTCGGCTTGTCTTTTGTTGCAGTGGTTTGYTTGCTGGAAGAATGTGAGACAGGAGAAAAATCTTTAGGCATTATTGCAGAGTTTTGACACACTTCAGAAGCGGAGTCATTCTTTGTCAGTCGCGGCATCCTATATATCAGACTGTTCGGAAGTTGAAGAAGGTTCTGAAGGTGATTCGGTGTGCTTTTTTTACGGGTTCAGCGAGGATTACAGGGCCATTCTTACGGAAAATGACGGATATTTAAGTTACAGATTGCAGAATTCTCCACTCCGAGTAAAGAATTTGTCGCTTTGCAGCTCAGGATTCTTTCCAGATTGAGAAAATGTTGGATGTAGGGCGGCATTCAGTCGATATTCCGTTGACGAAATTCAATTTCCCCTTTTTATACTGACAGATTGATTAACCTCAAGAGTGTATGCAAACTG
>JZKD02S2222752.1:55136-65622 GCA_000966675.3 Picea glauca | reverse complement strand
ATAACTAAGAGTGGGTCTTCTTCATCTTCATAATACTTGTGCTTAAAACTCATAAATCTTCTTTGTTGATGTATTGATGATGTATTGATGATGATCTCATAAATGTAATGTGATGTTTTGATCTCCTTGTATCTTGCACATAAAATAGTAAAAGTGGTTAGCTTGCTTCTTATACTCTAGCATTATTTACTTGTAAATCTTGTACTGAATATTTGATTCAATTATTCTTTTGTAAGTAATATTGTAATCATACTTGTAAAGAAAAACCCCCTTTAACTTTAGTTGACCCCTTGCCCAATCTTAGGCACTAGTCTTAGTTGCCTTATGAAAAGGTCTTGCTTAAACATACTAACCCTTGCATCTTGCATTGTTGCTTGTGCATCTTAGGTTAGAATCCCCCAAGCCTTAACAAATTAAAACTAACTCCTAGAACTTAACTCTAAAACTAATCTAGAAACTAGGGACTACCCCCCTTGGCTTCCCTAGGAATGAGCCTAGACGGAAGAGGTTCTGGTCAAAGTGACAACGTGGGCTGTGAAACTAGGCATTGTGCCTCCAAGGACACACTAAGTGAGCCAGAATTAGCTCACGTTTGTAAGTGTGTATTAGGACGACAACAAGATCTACTCAGCTTCAGAGGGATTCTACACCAATCACAGGTACAGAAAGAGAGAGGGCGCACCATTGAGGGTTTACAGCAAGGGGGGCACATTTGTGGAGCTAGAACAATTCAATTTGGCCAAGGAGAAGGGTTTTTGGAGAATCTAGTTATTGGGTTATCTTTGTAGAGGCCATAACACCCTTCTTGGCTCCTTCGGAAGGTATTTTGGTGGAGCATTGGTTTATATTGGGAGTGGGACGATTTCTCCTAGAGGAGGGCGCAATTTTGGAGTGGATCTACTCATGAGAAGGGCCCAAGCTCCATTCTTCAGCTGGGGATCTATTCTATCTTGCTTCTAGACTCTAGATCTACTCTTCCAGAGTGTTTTGCTTGCTATTGGTGCCAAGAAGGAAGAGGGCCGAATTCTTTGGTCTTCAGGCATCTAGGAGGGCACATGCCAGTTAGGGGATTGTTCATTTGGAGGGTCATACCTTCACCGATCAGCTTGAGACTTCACCAGTAGTTTGATCTTGGCCCGATCTACACTTCCAGTGATTTTCAGAGTGTTTGGAGGCCTCTAGCAGCAGGGCCGAATTGTTGGGTGTATTCTGCTTTCCAATAGGGCGCAACTTATCCTGTTTGAGGTTTGGCACTTTAGAGGGCAAAGATATCATCCTGTTATTCATCTATTGTACCCAGGTGGCCTTTGGAGGCTTATATCTTGTCTTCTTGATCTTTCTTGAGAGTTATCTTCATTTTGCTACTATCCCCTAGCTATATTGTACTAGATCTGCAGATCCATTGTATCAGGGTCTTCTTCTATTATGAATAATATCAGATCTGAGGTATTTTTGAGTTATCTCCTGTATTGTTGATCTTGCATTTGTTGAGGTATGTTCCACTGCTATATCTATGTTGATTATTACTGCAAACACACATAACAACCATCAATGTAAACCCTAGCACAACTCATAAGACTTAAGATTGCAAAGTGTTTGACGAAATGCCACAACCAAAAAACATTTAAAAATTCATGGAAAATGCAATGTTCTTGGCATCTTGGCTTGGGAACATTACACTCCTGGCTACTAAGGACGCATCTCTGAAATTGTGGGTAGCCCCACCATCAACTAGAGTTGTCATGCACTTCCCTTGTACAAGGCCCTTGAGCTGAGAGTGTTGTACCTGGGTACTGCAGAAAGGGTTGCTATGGTTCCCCCTGTCACCTCTCTACGAGGTTTTGTCTCCTTCTCTGGTTGATCCTTTGTTTGAATCTGAGGTTTCTTCGGACGCCGCTCCGACTCGTGTGTAGTCTCGTCCTCTGAATCACTGTTTGCTTGTGCTTCAATCTCCTCATCCTCCTCCTCTCTGACTGATTCCACCTCAATGTAGTGGATCTGTCCCTTTCCCATGCATCTATGCCCTGGGACCCAAGGGTCTTTGCAAGAGAAGCAAAGCTTCTTCCTCATCAACTCACGTCTGGTGTCATCGTCCAGCTTGGGATTACCCTTCCATTCCCTTTGAGGATTTTTCTGATCCCTGTCTCTCTGTGGTACAAAGGGTTTGGTAAAGGTTTTGGGTTTCAGCGTTGAGTCCCCCATGTCTCTTGTGCGCACAATGGCCTCATGTAGGGTGTGAGGCTTGAAATCCTTAACCCAACCCCTTAATGGCTCCGTCAACGCCTCGGTGAACAACATCACCAACTTGTGCTCTGATATATCTGATACGACCACTGCCTTTCGCTGGAACTTTGTGATGAAGGCCTCAACTGACCCTATCTGTCTCAACTGTGTAAGATCCCTGAAATAGAGCTCTGGATCTCTCCTATCAAACCTCTCCATTAACCTCTCGGTGAACTCCAAGTACGAAGTAATGTGGCTGTGACCCAAGGTCACCAACCCATGGTTACCACCACTCGTGGGCCTCCCCATCCAAGTGCAAGGTGGTGAAGTTGATAGCTTTTGACTCTGTCATCGGGTTAAGCTTGAAATATGTGTCAAGCTTCTGTACCCATGCCTGATTTGAGCATTGTGATGACCCGTCGAAAGTAGGAATGTTTGGCTTTCCCACTTTCTTGATGAAATCCATGTTTTGAGTTTGCGCATTGCCCCTCTGTGCCTCTCGGGGTTTGTTCCGATACCTGATCGAATAATAGTCTAGCAAAATCATGTCTGCATGGAACTCTGGTCCTAGTGCCAAATAATCTCTCCTGTACTCTGCGAATGGGTCCTATGGAACTGTTGGTCCCCGACCTGGTTGTCCTCTTGCCTGCCTCGGTTGTCTCAATGGCTGTTCCCCATGGAACTGTGGATATAACGGTCGAGGAATCCTCCCAGATGATGTATAGGCACAAATACGAGAGGGATGTCCACTTGCACCACCCTAATATCCACTGGAGCCACTGGCCCCACCTCCCTGGTGTCCTCTTGACCCACTCACTCCCACTGCGACATTGGCACCCATGGTGCTCACACTGTGTTGGATCATTTGTGTGTTGATGGCCATTCGTGCGATAGCATTCATCATGTCCCGCTATCCTCTAACTAGGTCATTCAAGATGGCCTTCATACTGTCAGAATGTGTCTCAGGGCCTTTCCCCTTGCCCTCTGGTGTCTCACCTTGTCACCCAAAGTCCTCTCTATCTCTACCTTTGTGTCAGAACTGATGTGATCTCTGTCCTCTAACTTTGGTTTTGTATCTGACTAAGTGTGGAAGGGAGTGTAGTCCCTTCTGTTCCGGTCTCTACTATGTCCTCTGCGGTATTGAATGTACTCGTCCACAATATTTCCTCGACCCTCTGGGTATTCTGCACTTGTTCCCGAAATCATGGGGTCATGAGAAGCACTTCTTCATAGGCTAGCAAGAAGAAGGCTCTGATACCACTGAAATGTCCCAAATCCGGCTGATCTGGATATCTACTGCTGAACTAGTGTTTTGACTCTCGGATTTGATACTCTGGGGGTTTCTGGATGCCTTTTAGTTAATTGTTTAATATGATTAGTGATTTTCTCATTTGTGTGTCATACAAATAAGGTTTGAACAATATATATGATGCATGCGAAGTAATGAGCTAACACAATCTCAATAGCATGTATTATATGGAAAAAGTAGGAAATACAACTGATATGCGAAAAGAAGAGAAATAATCATCAGCTAGATCTCATGGATCATCACTGGAATACAATGTGACTAATACAAAATACCTGTGATCAGAAGATGTGGATAGATCTGCACATGCACGAATAGATAGACAAAATGCAGTTCCGGAAACTCACGACAATTGCTGCAAATGTCGGACAAACTCGCCCTGGTGGCTATACTCAACCGATCAGCTTGAAAATTGTCCCAAACTGAGCGCCCTGGCCTCTAGGCTCCTCTTGATAACTTTAAGATTGAAGATATGCTTCCTGAAGCTCTGGATGAACCCCAGATGACATCCCCTGGGGGTTGCGCACCTCCTAGGCTCTGGGAGTGCACCCTAGTGATTCCACCGACGTAATCCATTGATGTTTGTCTCAAAATGTGTGCCATGGCCTCCTCTGTACTAGGTCGGAAGGGTTTCCTCTGATCTGATCTGGAAAGCCCCCTAGAACCCCAAACGTCCCTCCTCAAGAGTTGCACGCTTCCTGGCTGTCTAATGCGCCCTGGTAGATTCCACCGTCAGAATCTAATGACTAGTGGCTCAAAAGAAGCACCCCAACTGATCCTCAACTAGGTCGGAAGGAATCAACGAGATAAGCCTTGGTCTCGTGCAACTACACAAAACCCTCTCTAACCCTTGCGCCCTCACTGGCTGCACTACCAATCTCTGCAATAGATCTGAATACTCCTGAAATGGCATGGTGAAATACCTGGATGGTATCTCCAATAGGCTAGGGTGTCTCTTCCAACACTGAAACCGATCTGGGTGGTGGTTTCCTCCAAAAATCCACAAAACATCAAAGAGGTCGACTTCCTCCTTTGGAAACTGTTCTCAACATCAAATCATAACATAACGAGGAATTAGGTCGAATTCCTCCTTTTATATCTTCTTCGATCTAATTCTCCATTGACATCACTTAAGCTAGGCGCTTTTCCTCCTAAGGTGAGTGATTAATTAATTAAGTCTCCCCCTCAACACCTTTTTCTTCTATTTCTCTGTTGACTTTAGCGTAAGTGACTTTTCCTATGCTTTTTGGCTTAATTTATCGTTTAGCCACTTATTCACCCTTATTTCTTCTCTTGTTCCTTGTTGGTGCTTGACTATAGTCTATGGGAACAAATAGACTACTAAGTCACTCCCTGCTGGCCTACTCTTGGGAACGGGACATCACAGTTTGGAAGTTTCAACAGTTTGTAGGGAAATTTTCTACCTCAAAACTCTCTTTATAAGATCTTCTGTAAATACTTAGGACCGTTGTTAACGTATGTCTTCAAAAAGTCAGAAAAAATTTCAGCAACTAGAGATCTATTACTATCTTTTCTTGCTACGCTTGCATAAATGATCTTTGTAGATGGATCTTATAACCTATTGCTTTTATATCAAGTTTGTTCTGATATTAAATTGAAAATTACAATACTGTACAGCCTAAAATCAGCAGAATCATTAAAATTACCATAGAACGCAAATGTTCTGACCTGAAACTAAAAAAATCATATTCTGAAATAAAATGTTCAGATCTGAGATCATTATACAAAAGCATATAAGGCTGGATGATATCCAGAAAAAGTGCTAATGAAGGTCTATAACTGTGTAGATTAATGTTTACATTGATGTTAATATATATTATATAGAGAAATAGGTAGTTTACGAGTGAGTCTCAACATCTTTAAGAAAACTATTATTTATTTAATTTTTTTCATGATGTAATTCTTTGTTCCTTGATGCAACTCTTTGTTGCTTGAAGTAATATATTATGGTAAAAAAAAGGTGGGCTGAGATTCCTGTAAAATGGATTTTTTACTATCTGTTGATGCTTTCGTGACATCATGCTTTACCAGTGGGACTATTTTCAATAAGAAAGCTGCTTAAATTAATCTATATTATACCAGTCTATTGCTATTTACATGACATAAAACATATCAACATGGATCTTGGGCATGCCATATCTCCCCCAGCATGGACGACAGATATAAAATCAGCCATTAAGACAATAACCATTAATATTCTAACAAAATAATTTTTAGTTGCTATTGAATCTAGATTGTTTTTTTTCAGGTAGTCAACTAAGTCGCTATTTGCCATTTGCAATTCATGAACTTTGCTTTATAAAAGAGTAAAAGAGCTCAATTAACATTATTGCAATGGGTTCTTTTAGTACACTGAATGATTTAGTATCCCTTGTATGATTTCAAATCCAACGAACGGATTTTTGAATTGCTTACTGGCATAATATATTTATATCATAAAATTTATCAGTAGGCATAAACATTTATTTAAGATACTCATGTGTTAAATATTAACATATTTGCCCCTATTTCCAGACTGAGAAATGTGGTTGGGGAGTGAAGGCCCACGAAGATATTATGGCTGGAGAATTCGTGATAGAGTATGTTGGAGAAGGTAATGATTTCTTAGTTTTTATATTGTTGCATCTTATGCCTGTTTCTTCTGGTTGGTGGCCATTTTAGTAGGTAAATGATAACTGACTAATTTGATGGTTGAACTTCTGTTCAAATCAAGTTATTGATGTCAGAACATGTGGAGAAAGGCTATGTAAGATGAAGGAAAAAGGTGAAACCAATTTCTATCTAGTGCAGATGAATTCTGAAACGTTCATCGATGCAACTTACAAAGGAAACAAGTCAAGGTTTATAAATCATAGTTGCCTACCCAATACCGTCCTTCAAAAATGGTTCGTACTTACTATGGATATCTATTTCATAACATTACCATTTAATCCCCAGTTGTCATCATTTATTTACATTACCTTAATTGATCGTATTATGAAATTTATTCCTTGCAACTATTATTTCAGGAAAAAGGACTGGGAGACCAGAGCTGCAGTGTTTGCTACGAAGAATATTAAAAAAGGAGAATTCATAACATACGATTACCAGTATGTATATTTCTCTTTGGGGCTTTGGAGTTTGCTGACGAAGCACAGACACTGTAGTTTCTTTTTGCATGCACTTTTGTTTTCTTTTCATTTTCTTCAATACTTATCAAGAGAGTTATTCTCATATATTATTTTTGTTTTTTTATTAGTTCTGAAGGTTCTTTACATTGATCTGCATCAGGTGGATCCAGTTTGGCAACACTGATCAACCGTGCTATTGCGGAGAACCAAATTGTAAACTTTTTCTAGGAGCAAACCATGGAAAACATAATTCTTTAGATGAAGCTATCAAAGTTGTGATCCAAGAAGTTATTCTTCCAAGGGCCTTGAAGGTTTCACATCCATCTGCTGATATTAATCCAGTAAGTTGTCCCCATTTCAAAATTGCCACTCTGCACATAGTACTTCCTAGTAAGTTCTATAATTTTGTTGGATGTTAACCATGATGTATCTCTATCAAATTACAGACATTGTACTTTGGCATGCCCTGTACAAGATCTTGGAATTCTATGGATTTGCTACTATACTACAGTTATATATTTGAGTCAATTTCACTGTAAACTAGTCTACTGTCTAGACATAATATTCAGTATATAGAAAATGGCTTGTGGGTTTTATCAGTCAACTATGAAGGAAACAAAGTTGGAATCCCTTTTGTACCAAACAACAGTGAGAATTTATTTAATTAATGGAATGCTGCAAATCAATGTAGCAAATATCATTTTGGGGAATATCGTGCTAAGGGTCCAGAAAGAAACGTATTGGAAATACTAGGGAAAATATTAGCAAACTTAATCAAATGTGAAAATATTCTTTTTTTTTTTCATTTTGTTAAAAATCGAAAGCAACAATAATATAAAATAATCATATTGCGACAGAAATATGGAAGGAAAAATGATATATAAAATGTCAAATGATACAAACCCTTGCTTAAATCTCAAAAAACAAATGAAATACAAGATGAAATTTTAACACATACCTGGGAATCACTCCCTACTCCACAATAAATCTGATAATGGTGATGAAAATGTATAAATTTAATGACAAAATCAGCAAACTAATGTCTTAAACCCACATTCAGAAATTACTATAAACAGAAATACACATGGCTAAGTAATTATGCAGCGGAATAAACACAATGAACAACATTCATCCAACCATGAATAACTCGGAAATTTAGGCAAATGCCAGGGAAAACCCCAATGTGGGGAACCCAATGAGAGAGAGAGAGAGAGAGAGAGAGAGAGAGGAGTTATTATTCAGATTCATGAAAAATACATATCAGCAGCAAGAATACATATTCCAGCAAGCGAAATCCACTTACAACACTAAAACAGTGCCCACAAATTCTGCCTCGAAATCTGTGCCAAGTCTGTACTGCTGTACGGCCCACTCAGAAAATCTGCACCTTGAAATCCATGCACACAGTCTGTTGTACAGATTGTTCTGTATGACCCAGTAGCAGCAGGAAAAACCCTCTAAACAGCCTCAAAAATCGTGCCCAACTTGCCTTGATTTCTGTGCCCTCTTCCCCTTTCTGTATGGACTGTACAGATCCATACAGTACGGCCTCCAACATTAAAACAATCACTCAACACTCAAACAGAAATGTTTCCTTGGGATTTGTGCCCAAAATCTCTTGGGAAATGTGCCCTCTTTGCTGCTCTAATTTCACTGTCTCAAGCTTACTCGAAAATCTTTCTCAATCTCCTTCTCAATGTCTTGCACACTACCCAATGCATTCTCTTATAATCCGAAAGTGACCTTTCACCTTCCAAGTGTCTTTTCACCTTCCCCATCCTTAAATCCAAAGGCCAAGATCTAATCTTGCCTTTACATGATCAAGGGACATGATTCATGTAATGTCCCCATTTTGGGACATTATAACATTACAACATTTCAGAGTGTTATGCCTACCCGAGTAGCGAGATAGGGGTGACAGAGAGTTCGGGAGATATTGAGGAGTTTATTTGGGCCCGACTTGCATCGTTTATCATCAGGATCCATTCCTCACAACTTGGCTTTGGTTCCGTTGCAGTCTGACAATTTTTGTAATTTTGAGTTATTATGGGTCATATCTTAATTAAATTCCCTAAGAAGGTCATAATGGGCATATTACTTGGAGAAACCTTTTAGTGTAATAGCTCATTGGAATCAAGAGGAAGAGCATTACAGGATAAGATGATGAGAAGTGACTTTCAGTGGCTGGAGAAGCTATCAGGATGGATAAATCACTTTTTAGAGGTAAAATGGTTAATTAATTAATTAATTAAATGATTTAATCAAAGAATAATAAAATAAAGTAAAAGTCACTTGGAGGGAAAAGGTCAACAACAAATTAGGGTTTCGAGAAGCTATAAAGGAAGGATAAAACAACCTAATTCATTATGCTATGTTATGATTTGATGTTGAGATATTTGCAGAGGAGGAGGAAATCGACCCCCTTGTTGTTTTGTGGATTTCTGGAGGAAACCACCACCATTGATCGGTTTCGGTGTTGAGAGACACACCCTAGCCTATCGGAAATACCATCCAGGTATTTCACCGTGTATTATAGTGTCCAGTTCAGTGATTGCGCAAATCAGCCAGTGAGGGTGCAAGTGTTTGAGAGAGGGCTTGTGCGGCCGCTTGTGACAGTTCGGATTTGGCTGATTCTTTTCGACCCATTAGAGAGCTAGTCAGGGCACACCTATAGTCATTTAGGGCCCAAATCCAGAGGAAGCACATTTGGAGTTCCAGGCAAGGTTACCAGAACCGAACCAGTCGACCCCAAAAACTGGAATTGAACCGGAACCGGAAAAAAACTGGATAAAAAAACCGGTCACTAAAAATACATAAAATATTCAAATTTTTGAAAAACAAATACATATTCATGTGCATCCATGTGAATCCAAACCATTATACACAAATTTGCAAAGTTTCTCATATATATTCATGTGCATCCATGTGAATCCGATTCCAGAATCCAGATTCCAAACCATTATACACAAATTTGCAAAGTTTCTCATATATATTCATGTGCATCCATGTGAATCCAAACCATTATACACAAATTTGCAAAGTTTCTCATATGTATATAACAAGTAATAGTGTATAAAACCAAAATAGCACTAAGAGTAAGTGCACTCCATGAGTCCATAGTCATATCAATATGAATAGACGAATCAAAGTACATCATCAAAAAGACTCTAAATGGCCAAAAATAACTCTAGAGAGTAGATACTAGAGAGTCAAAGACTACATAATCTAATAATCTGAATCTGCATACTGAAAGGAAGACTCAGAGGACTCAAAGTCTAACTCAGAGTCAGACTCGGAGTCATCATCTACATTCTCAACATGAGTAGACTGAACAGGGGGATTCTGAGCCTGACTTGATTCCCTTGGTCCAGAAGGCAAAGATACAGGTGCAGCATTGGTGCACACATTCTCCTGATGTGGCTCGGGATCCAAATCCATCCAAGAAAGGTCTTCATGGTCAAAAGCTGCTGGTTGAGTCTCCACAACCCAATCTGATGAGGGATCAATATCATCCAAGAATATGTTGCTGGATTCAGGGGTCTTGTTCATCAATTGGTTGCGCCTCAACCTAAGGTTATACTGAACAAAGACCATATCATTCAACCGTTTTTGCTCTAAACGGTTTCTCTTTTTGGTGTATATGCTAAAAAACACTCCAGTTGCGTTCACACCCAGAAGCACTGGATGTTTGGCTCAATATACAAACTGCACATTTCTGCAATTCATGGCACTGGCTACCAAATTGCTGCCACCAATAAGCTGCATGTAAAGACAAAAGAGATTTAGCAAAGGATTTTGAAAGTTTGATTTAATTTTTGCCATGAAT
>JZKD02S2222752.1:37135-53808 GCA_000966675.3 Picea glauca | reverse complement strand
TCCTCAAAACTAGGCATTCTATCTTGAGGATCACTATCAAATCTAGTTCCACCACTACTTCTCCCCACCTCTTTTCGAACCTTCTTATTCTTGGCTTTATCTGCTTGAAAGCTTTTAAGAAGGCCCATCATCTCAGCTTTTAGATCATCATAAACTTTTAAACATGGTTTTATATTCCCCCTTGCATTGGCTAGATGTTGTTTGATCCTATGAATACCCCCCCCCACCAACCTCCTTTTTGCAATAATTACAAACCATTGATCCATCAATCAATTGGCAATGAAGCCATGCTGGATCTTTCTTTTCTTTAGGAGCCATGGAAATAAATAAAAATCTGCAAATAAAAGCCCTATGTGTTTTTAATTGCTAGATAGTAGAGCCTAGGAGAAAACAACAATATTTTTTTTGGAGAAAAAAACAATAATTTTAAGGGGAGTAAAGTGCATAGTTTACATACCTTGAAAACAAGCTCCAAATCTGCCCAAGAAATAAGCTCGAAATCTGTCCAAGAAATATGCTCCAAAGCAGCTCCAAATATGCTCCAAAACAACTCCAAATATGCTCCCAAATTCAGCAAAATAACTCTCCAAATCAGCTTCAAGAAAAGAGGCAAAATAACTCTCCAAATGAGCCCAACAATCACCTCTTCAAAGCAGCCTAGCAACCTCTCCAACTCAGCCCTACAATCACCTCTCTAAACTCAAGAAAAACGCTTAGCTCAAAAACTCAAGAGAAGCCAAATGAGTAGTGTGAGTGAAAGAGAGGGGGTGGGGTTGGTTTTATAGCTTCATTAGGGGCTTTAGACAATTCTAGAAGCTTCCCATGCATGCCCCTAACCCTAAATTTAAAAAAAAAAAAAATTTCCCCTCACTTTTCAAGCCGCGGGCGTCATTGGCAAAAAAACCCGGTTCCGTACGGAACTGACCGGTTCAGGCAAAAAACCGGTTCCATATGGAACTGGTCAAAAGCGGTTTTGATGAGCGGTTCAGACCGGTCTGGGCTTGGAATCGGTTGGACCGGCCGGTTTTACCGGTTCTGGTTCAGTTTTGGTAACATTGGTTCCAGGGGACATTCCACGACAGATCTAAGGAATCCCTTCCGACCCATTAAAGAGGAGACTAGGACGATCGTTTTGAGCTATACATCGTCAGATTCCGCTGGTGGAATCACTGGGGCGCACTCATTGAGCCCAAGAGGTGCGCAAACCCCCAGGGGGTGAGATCCAAAGCTTCAAAGGTCGGATCTTCAGTCTGACAGACATCAAGATTAGTCTAGAGGCCAGGGCGCATCTTTTGAGACAGTTTCCAGCTCATTCCGACGGGTATTTCCATCAGGGCGAGTTTTCCAGATTCTACAGTAGTTACCGTGAGCTGCCAGACCACTTTTTGCCGATACATCCGTGCATGTGCAAACCTGCACCCATTCTTCTGGTCACAGGTATTTCTTATCTGTTATTTTGTATTCTAGTGACGATCCATGAGATCTAATTGATGATTATCATATCTGCTTCCAGTTATTGTTGTATTTCCTTCTTTTCCAACATTATATATATATATATATATATATATATATATATATCAGTGAGTTGTGTTGTCCTTATTTCGCATGCATTATCTTATATTGCTAAAACACTTAATGAATTGAAACGCACATGCGAAAATCACCAAGCATGTTCACACATTAACTCAAACGCATTTAGAATCCTTGAGAGTATCAGATTTCAGTGTCAAAACCGTAGTTCAGCAGTAGATATCCAGATCAGCTGGATCAAGGATATTACAATTCATTCCCTCCAAAATAAATCACCTAAAATATTGAAGTACAATTTCACTTTATAACATAAGTGCACTTTATGAAATAAAGTCACTTTAATATTAGAAGGTACACTTCATTAAAAAGTCACTTACATAAAAGAACCACTTTATTAAAATTTTATAAAAACCCTGTTGCTGTCTTTATACACACTTGCAAACGTGAGCTAAGTCCTGCTCACTTAGTGTGTCCTTGGAGGCACAATGCTTAGGTTCAAAGCCCACACTGTCACTTTGACTTGAACCTTTTCCGTCTAGGCTTACTCCTAGGGAAGCCAAGGGGGGTAGCCCTAGTTTCTAGATGAGATTAAATGTTAAGTTCTGGGAGTTAGTTTTAATTAGTTAAATGGTTGGGGGGAAAATATCTAGCCTATAATGCAAAGGCAACAATGCAATATCCAACAATCCAAGATGACAAGCAAGCCTTTTCCTAGGACAACTAAGACTAGTGCCTAAGATTGGGCAAGGGGTCAACTAAACTTTGAGGGAGGTTGATTACATAAGAATAACAAAAGATTACAAATATTACAACTATATCACAACAAATTTAGATACAAATATCACAGCTAAATACAAAGGTACAATAAGAAAGATAAGTTACACCAAAGTTACACTAAACATGAGATGCAATAGATACAAAGATAGAAAGATACAAATACTAACTAAGTTGCTTGATTGTGCAGGAAATGAAAGATACTCAAATGGGAAACATTCATCAACACATCAAGCCTAGCATGCTCAACAATAGAGTGTCTCCAAAAGGATGCACAACTCTATTGTGACCGCTTTCAATGGCAAACAAGATTACACAAAGTCCAACAAGGAAGTGCCTCCAAAGGATGCACAACTTCTTTGAGGCCCAAACCCAAAATATTAACACACAAATTAACTGAAAATGAAATGTTTAAAGGAAGCCTTCAAGGGCACAACTATGACTACTTAGTTATCAATCCACAACACATAAGATAAACTTGCATAAAAAGTAAATGTGAAATGAAGTGCTTGCAAGTGTAAGTGTAGACCATAAAAGTGTGAAATACCAAGTTGATGCCCAAAGGTTTAGAGTGGATTAAGGATTTGATTAAGTTTTTAAGTTAAGGTTGAATCCTAACTACGTGTCAACCCCAATACTCCCCCCACTTGTACCAAGTAGTTGCTGGGTGCTCAAGAAGTATGGCAACAAGGCCTACCTTAGCTCCACGGGTCAACCCAAGGGAAAAAAGTACTCCCGGAAAGGACGTTGAGTGCCATGAGACTGTCCTTGGCCTATCACCTTCCATTGCTTCTTTTAGTCCTCATTTAAATGACAAAGTTGGGTCAGTATAAGGTGTCCTATTAAGTTTAATTGATTTTAAAGGAAAAGATAAGTGCTTGAGAAACAAAACTTGCAAGTGAAAAGAGATTAAAACATAAGATTGATCCTATAACTCCATGGGCATAAGCTAGCATTAGTATGTGTGATATCTACTTCTAGGTAACTTTAATCCATTGTGCACATTAGAATCACAATACTATACTAGCCATACTATTTTGGGGGTTGGCTAGGCCAACTTCACTCCAAGGTGTAGGCAAAAAATAGAAGGTAAATGCTTTGCAATAAAGAAACTAAACTAGACAAACCACTTACAATGGCACAAGGTGGAGGCAAGCCTTCCTATTTTGTGCCAAAGAGAGTTGGAAAATAAATAAATGACAACTAAAGCAACCTAGTCACACAACTTTGTCCTAATGACAAGTGGGGCAAAAATAAAAAAATGTATAAAATTAAAGAATGATCCTAGCCTTACGATTTTGGGGGTTGGTTTAGCCAAACTCACACCAAGATGTAGGCACTAATACAATTTACAATAACATAAAATTAAATACAAGAATGCAAGCCACTTGGGGACTCCCTTTGGGCTTGCTACAATGCTAGAAAGATGAGAGAAGGGTTGAGTGTCGTTACCTAACCAAGGGATGGCTTCCTTGTATGTTTTATGGCTGAAATTTGGTAGCACTTTCCCTTGATCTAGCGAGAACCTGCAAAAAACAGCAAGCTATTGCTTGCTGGAAATGCTGCAAAACACACAACAATGTTAAGAAAATTTCTGTTTTTACACAGAAATTTTCTGCATAAAAATTTCAGCAAGTTTAAAGTATGAAATGACCTATCCTAGAGTGTTAGCAAACCAAAACTGATATGATATGAATAGAAAATGAAAGGAGAAAATCTAAGAGGATCAAGTAGGCTATGAAAGCTAGCTTCTAGCTCAAAACTAGCCTTGCAAGCCCTTGAGATAACTTGCAACTATTGAAGCAAATCGTGTGACAAGAGCAAATGTGAGTGAAATAGACAAATAACACAAACTAATTTGTACTATCAACTGTTCAACTCACTTAGATCAACAACTATACTATTGCAAAACCCACCCAAGCAAACTAGTTTACTTGAGAAATCTACTCAATATCTCAAAAATTGCTCAAAGAAACAATATCACCTCAAATAAATGGAAGTACCAAGACAAATCTTTGTTGCTTCAAAGTCCTCCAAAGCCTTTTTCATTAACCAAGTAAGAAGTTGCAGCAACTAATTGCTACAAGTTCCTCTTCAAAATGAGAGCAAGAGTGAGTGAAAGCAAGGTGGAAAGATGAGAAATGTGAGGAGAGAATTTTGTAGCATAACAATAGCTCAAGAGATAGTGACGAAATGAGGGTGAGAGGGCGTTCATTTATACTTGGAGAGGTAAAGTGACCCCTCTTGGATGAGATCCAAGTGTCAAACACCAAGCACAAGAGAGAATCCCAAGGAGAGGGGCACTCCACTTAGGGTTTTGACATGGATTGGTGAGGTGGAATGCGTGGGAGGGTGTGGGACATAGCCAAATGGTGAGGTGGAAGTCTAGGAAGGGCGTACCTATGGAGAGAGGGGTCCACACAACAAAAAATTACAATTTCAAAGGTTTCCACAAGAGGGGGGGCGCAAATCCCCTAGGGTGGCGAACTTTAGGAAGTGGGTAGAGTGTCTAGGGGGTGTGTAAAGGTTAGGAAAAGGGATGGGTAGGATAGGAATGGGTTTTCTCATCATCTCCCACCTTTACTTTACTCAATTTGCTCATAATTACAAAAAGTTACATTTTTACAATGTCATGACTAGCAATTAAAATTGTTGTTTTGACTGACTTGGACTCCCTATAGACAAACACCTAGCAAACGTTGTTCAAATGAGTTGAAACTTGGTTCAAAGGTGTAGGGGGTCTCATTCCATTTCTTTTGAGCACAAATACCACTAGCAAAATCCCAAGGACCTAGTTTTTACATTTTTATAAAAAGCAATTAAAATTACCCAACCTTAGGCAATTTTAATAAATTAAAAAAACCTATCTAGAGTTGACGGAATTTTGCAAAACTTTGAGAGATGTCTTACATGGTCATTTACAACATTCCTAAACACTAGCTACCAGAGGACATGACCATTAGAATGCCTTTCACCACTTTGGAGGAATTATTTGTGGGAGTGAAAAATTCAAGGGAAATTAATAAGACTGGTTAAGCCAAATTAATAACCCGAGGAAAAAAAACACTCAGTGAAAGGAACTCCTCTAATGATGCAGTCCTAAGGTAACTGACTTAACTATGATCCATGCAGACCCATTACGTTATTATCCCACACAGGGGAGCGGAAATTCCAATTACAAAAATACATGTTGAAGGCCAAAAATGCCTTGTAGAACTAGGAAGTCTCTGATTTGGTAGCATCTGATGATGCATATCTTCATGGTACATGGAGTTGACCCCCTAGTTGAATAGGTGGTCAACAAACCCATTACAAAGTCAAGTGTCTAGTAGTGTAGGTACAAAGTAACTTTCGCATACAAGACACACATGTAGAGTACCTCGCAAGCTAAAAAGCCAAGATAAAGCACTCAATTTTATTAAATTATGAGCTTGATTTTGGTTTGTAGGTTAACCTTTTAAATTCTACAGCATTTAGAACTTAGCTTAACACGATTCATAATGCATAATCAAGATTGAACAGTGATAACCATATAGATTTACCATCATGCAAATTCATCACACATATATCCTGGGGAAGCCTTATACAGAGAGAAAAACCCCAACAAACAATCTCCTTTTATTGCAAATAGAATGTATGATCACTTACAAAAATCGACCATAAAATTCTGCTCTTGAATGAGCTTGCCAAGATGACTTTGACCTGACCGTGTGACCTGTAAAAGCAGAGAGACCTTGTTGTCCTATTCTGCTGTTAGATACCAACACTTTGGAAAAAATTCATACGCTGCCTTAGGACTCCTTTGCTACCTTTTTCTGCTGATATATATCAACACTGTTTGCAGAGTACCTTCGCTGTCTTTTTGGACTGATATACACTAGCACTGTAGCATAGACTTTTGCTTCCTTTTGCACACCTACGCTGCCTCTCCTCCTTCACCCTTACACTGCATAACAAGACGTGTGGAATGAGGGTCGAACTGTGTATAAAAAGGCGCTTGAGAAAAGTTTGTGAGAGCTCGAAATAGTAAGGTGTTTGCATGTGTTTCACAACTTGCCTTAACCCTTTAACTCGAATTAGAGCTAGAGAAGAGACTTCACTTAGAACTGAACTCGACTTCAATTAGTTCGAATCAGAACTGGATTTGTTGACTTGACTCTTGCATTACAACTCGCCCTTGACTTGGCAATGCATGACATGACAACTCACCATGCAACTCGACCTACAACTGGACATGCATGCGAACTAACTCAACATGCACTTGACTTTTCTTTGTATTTTAGACCTGTTATCGCACAATCTGTACTTGCCCAAATCCCAAGGCAAGTGAATGCAAGATTGGAATAACAGGGTGACCTATCACTGTCACCTTAATAGGAAACCCCTTTCTATTCAGGAGTATATCAAAGTTACCCCAAGGGAGACATCTCCACTGACCTAAAGGGATGATAAAACCAAGGCAAGGATGCAAGAAAACCCCCCTCTCACTCGTCACTCAAGTCAAAAGGTTCTTAAGGTCTTTAAGGGATGAAGCAACGGTAAAAATGAAGTGTATCTGCCCAAAACAAGACAACAAAGAAATATGACAGCTTTCAAGTACAAAATACGATGTTAGTGCTTCTTAAAACCATGAACCTTCAAAAAATAGGCTAGCTGATATAAAGTTGCAACAATGTAACAATTTACAACAACAATAAGTATTTTGTAACAGCCACAAAAATATTGCCTTGAAATTGCTTGAAAAAGACAATAAAATCTAGCTTTAACTATGCTGAATGATAATTAATTGTCACAAGCAAATTTGGCAATGTTTAGCTAGAATTTAATGTCACTTTTGCAGAGAATTTGTTGCAGTTAGATGGCTGTAGCAATCTTTTGTAACAACAACAAATTCTAGTGCTCAAAATTGCAAGGAAACACCATGTAAACTTAGAATTTATCTAGTAGATTGATTGGCAATTGTCACAAGTGAGCTAAGTGCAAGTTATGTAGGTGAATGCAACAGATTAACATGAATTAGTATGGCTGTAGCAGTGATTTGCAACAACAAGTTAACTAAGGAATTAGTCTAGTTTAGGGTTAGTAAAAGTTAGCAAAAGCTTCAACGAAGAAGGTTTGAGTGTTGTTTGATCAATCCTTCAATAAGAGAGAGACTAGAACTAGTGCCTTCTAGGGCTTATGGAGTCAAGTGGAGGCTTCTTCTAAGGCTGCAAATCAATTTTGATAGTGCACAAAAGTCTAAGAGGGAGAATCGGTAGGAGAAGTAGTAACTTAAGTCTCCCTATGCATTTTCCTAAAGAAACAAGATACTAGGGTGTAGACAATTCTAGGCCCTAACACCTTTCTCTCCTTAGGCTTCTTATGGGAAAAACTTAGGCAAAGATAACTAGGTCAAAACCTTAGAGTGCTAGCAAATTAGGGCTCTAGGGTTTTACTAGTTACTAGATCAAATCAATGAGAAGTTTTGGTAAATAGAAAGTAAGAAAGTAGCAAATTAAGTTCCTTACTTCAAGCATTAAGTATACTATGCAATCTCATAATCTTGTATGAGCAAAGAAAACCATACATAAACCATTCAATAAATGACAAAAATGCAGAATTTACCTACTTGCACCAAGAATAATCATGAAAATACCATGCAAGATCACCATAAAAACTTCCAAGATTGATCCACTTGCAAAAAATCAGCCTTATACAAGAGTGTGCCTCACAATTTCAGCCAATATCCCTTCAAGGGGAAAATTTCAGACCTATCCTCTTATGTGAGGAGTTGTGATGATAAAAATGAATGTACTTTATTTTTATTTATACAAAACTGGTAACCTTTAATTAATTTCAGGTCAAATAAAGGCCGGTTTGACCAATTTACAAATAAATTCAAATTAGACATAAATGAAATTAATTAGCATCTAAGAACACTTCCTAGGGTGACGTTGAGCCCCTAAGGTGGAACGTTGAGCTCCATATGCTGAACGTTTGGCCTCCAAAGGCCTTGGATGATGCCCACACATGCCAACTAGCTCACAATTGCCCTCAAAATGCAAACCCTAGCTCTGGATGACGTGCAGGGTCATGATGGTGACGTCATGGGCTCTCAAAGGTCAATGCCCAGGTGGAAAAGAAAGATCCCCCTGGGTTGAGGTCTGCCAGGGTGCCTCCAAGGTGATGCCCTTCTTTCTTCCTGGTGCAAATCTCTGATGTCTTCTTGCCCCTGGCTAGGGCTACAACATCCATCTTTGGGCTTTCAGCCCCATGAAGGTTCGAGCTAATCATTCCCCCATGTGTACCTGTCCACCTGGCAAGGTCCTGCAACAACAACAAGTACGCCCTCCAGGGGTTCATAAATTACAGGGATCATAACATGTAATCACATCCAATAATTAAATTACCCAAACATGTGCATCAAACCCCCCTTTACCCAGACAAATGCTCAAAGACGTTATGCAATCTAACAAGTCAGGTTTGGAGAAGGTCACATGGTGTTCTATTGGGCTAATCCTCCTTAAGTTTGGGGTGTTTCCTAGGTGAGAACCAATCCAGGTCATGTAAGTGTATGAGGTGGCATGGGGTAGTGTTTGGGCATGGGGTGCAGTGATAACAGGGAAATGTAAATCTTATGTGTGAATGCCTCTGTAGAGGGCGAGTTGCACCTTGTCATAGATGCCATTGTTTCCTAGCTCGTTCATTGCTTTTTGTTCTTAACTGCATTGCTTTTGATCTTTTGTTTTTATGCTTCAAGGGAAGAGTTGAGGGACACTGTCCTGGCTTGGTGACCAAAAGTGACAACGTTATCCATAAGCATTTCACAAAGATGAAAAGGCTGGCTTGTGATGAGACCCCCTTTCTCTTGGCTATGCCACCAAGAGCCACTACCCTGGTTTGGTGACCAGATAGATGGTAATGTCATAATAGGCCGGTTCATGATGAGACCTCCCATCCACCAACTAATACCATCTCAAAACTTTCATCTTTGGATTTTAACTCTTGCCAGCTACTTTTACCCTCTGGGCCTTTAGCCCCTTCTTCCCACAAGGAAAGGTACAACCCTTCCTAGTGTGGAAAGTCCCAATGCTCGAACAAAGGTAGGGGGAAATGAGAGGAATAAAGACGGAAAGTGGTAATTATGGAGGGAACAAACGACGACCTTTCACAGACCAACCTAGTGGCAACCCATCCTAAAGGGAGATCAACTTACTAGGGCATCATGTCACCCTTCCTAGGTATGAACAGTTAAAGAGCATAATTTCCAAGCAAACATTATGAAATGAAGGAGAATTCAATGCAACATATTCAAGTGCTTCAACAATCAGAGTGACACATACCATGATACCCGGACTCATTACCTCATGGAGCAAGACTTACTGCTACTTCAGGACTGGGCTGGTGGGATGGATGCTGCTGCTGCTGATAAATGGGCTGCACTAAAGAAAAGAGGGGCCCTTCGAGGCTATGCTCAAGTCATGTGGCTCTCGACACTCCATGTCTAGGACCTGTGGGCCTCGAGACATGATCTCCTTAGTTATACCTAGGGTAGGGGATAACATCTGGCTCCAACTCGGGGACATGTGCTCACCGTAGAGCGCATGGGAACCTCAACGTCTTTGGTATGACCAATGCCTGCTAGATCTCAACAAAATGCATCAGTACTCCTTAGGGTGGCGATATCACCCCTTGCTCATATATGATATAATAAAATAAAGAGCATCATAGATTCATAAGCATGCACATATACATAATGGAGAAAAACAATACAAAAGTGAAACTGGCCCAGCTAGGAGATCCACGCATTGGAAGAGGCTCAACTCAGCTCCAGTGATCAACACGCAGCCAGATAAATAGAAGATGCGTCTAGCTCAAGGGAAAACGCCTAATACCTCCCACGTGCCAAAGAAGAATGCCCTCTCTCTTCTCCGATCTGAAAATGAAAGTCTTCACCAATAAATCTCCTCGAAAACACAATGCCAATACCTGCAAATGAAAAGCCGGAATGGCTTCTCCAATCTCCCGGCTAGGACAGATAGTTTCACTGTCGAATCCGAGTGCCGAAATGGGTTTCCAGCTAAAACCCTCGTTTGCTCACCGAGCTCTTCTCCCAAAACTCAATCTTCAAAATGAATAGTCAATAATGCCTTTTCCACCCTCAACCGTCCTTTTATTCTTTCACTTTTCTTTTTCTCCATTAAAATATTCATTTAATTAATAATTGGAGAGAAATACCCTCAAAGAGGGGTTTAATATTAATAAACTCACTTTTCCTAAGTTTTCACTTTATAATTCGAAAGTGACTTTACCAATATCATTTCCCGAGCTCATCCGTCTAATGGTTTACGGGAAACTGTGTAAACCACCACGGTATTCTGACTGTCTAGGGAGAATGGGACATTACACATTCATATGAACGATAATCTTCAGAATGCGAAAGGAGCTGTTCTCTGCACATAGGTCTCTAAGAAGAAAATCTTTCGTCTTTCCCTTATTTTTAACAGCTGAATCTAGTGTTGAGGACATTGTGGAATCTGTTTACAGAGAAAAGAGTGCCCAGAAGGTAGTGGAAAAGCTTTGAAGTTTAAAGGGTGTTTTATTAATGGGATGAGGCTTTTGATACTATATTGATCATATATTGGGTTTCATTTTTTAAGTGCTGTTAATTATGCCATTTGTTTTCAAATAATTACTCTAAACAGGCCCATGTATTATGCATTCTGTCGTACTTATTGTATGTGGTATAAATGTAGTTTGTCTTGTGTGAGGGCATTATTCTCTAGACTGTAAGTTATATCGAATCTACGAAATGTAGAATTAATTTCGTATGGTAAAAAATTTACTTGGTTCGAAGAATGTGATGTCCTTGATTTGGGCAGACTAGGGATTGGCATTGTTGGATTTTTGTTTGTGTATTGGAGCAAGAATAAAGCATATTACAGCTGGAACTGGCTGCCATCCTTTACTTTTTGTCTCTATTTTTATGGAGTTAACTTACTGCTTCTAGTTTTAACTTTAGCTTTCCCTACAGATACATTTTTATGTTGATTTGTTGTTTTTTGAAATCCTGCAGAAAGATAGACCACATGAAGCTTCCGGTAAAGGTATATATCTAAGTCTTTGTATGCCCCTTAATTTTCAAATTTCTTCCAGTTTAAAATGAAACTCATGCAATACTGTGATACATTATATTGAGAACGAGTTCATATTGCTAGTACATTCATTCATATCTGAAGTGCGATTTTTTGTTGGGTAGAGATTTTATTGTTCAGAAAGAAGACACCTACGGCAAAGTGTATTGGTCTGCCTGTCCGTGTATGGTCGCCTCTTGACCAAAGGTGCAAGTAAATGCTCTTTTTATAATACTTGTTTTTGATATTAAGGATATGGATGAAAGAAATAAGATAAGGGCATTTATGAATGGTTTTCCTGTCTGCTGAACTTAACAAGTGTACATTAATCTATCCCAACTTCAGAAATAGTCGTCTTGCAATGCATGAAAGTAGTTGGCATTATTTTACCCTCATTTTTAATTAAATTCAATTAATTATTAATTAAGATCTTCTCTTCTCTTGATTCATCTAAGTTTCT
Source organism: Picea glauca (assembly GCA_000966675.3). NCBI lineage: Eukaryota > Viridiplantae > Streptophyta > Pinopsida > Pinales > Pinaceae > Picea > Picea glauca. The sequence goes on along the minus strand of JZKD02S2222752.1, from coordinate 41,931 downwards.
CCTCTCCTTCAAAATCGATTTTCTTTTCATTCATTCTTTTAAACTTTGTTAACTTTGACTAACCCTCCCACACCCCCCAAGTTTTTATAATATTAATAATTTATTGTATTTATTTTATTTTAATGTTATTTCCTAATGGCTAGTTGTTTTTACTTCCTATTTATTTGGTTCAGAGCTCACTCTTTTCTATCTTTTCAAAATCTTTGTTTGATCCCTTGATGATGGGTGGAGTGTCCACTTGAAACGTTGTGACATTTCTAAAGCCCACTACAGTTTATTCCAGAAAATAGCTTTACAATTTACAGTCTGTTATTTCTCTCGATTGCTCATCTCTTCTGATGATTATGTTAAAATTATGAATCTCAACAGGTTCTATCGTGGAAAGATTATAAATTACGACCCAACTAATAATAAGCATATTGTGAGTTTGTAAATTGTTTTGGTTTCTTGTCATTAAAAACTGCCCTGAACATACTTCTCCCATATCTGACATTGCCAAACACTTATCTGATTAAGTTGATTGTGTGCCAGGTTGTGTATGATCATGGTGCCAAAGAGGCAGTTGATATGGAAAAGACGACATGGGATTTTGACTTCACTGTTCCTCCAACTTAGGTTTTCTTGAACGTTATAATTTTACATCTTTAACATAAAATGAAAAAAATTGGAATGAAAATTGTTTTCATCCTTCATTACTGTGGATGTTATGTATCCAAGATTCTATGTGTGTATGTGTAGGTATGTGAAATTACTGTACTTATCTGTAAACTGTGGTTTCACAGAGAAAACAACTTGCCATTAAGGGATCTGTGCATTCATTTGTCAAAAATATCAGGTCATCTTACAACCAATGTTTTGATTTTAAGTTTAATGTCTTGGTACTTTGTAGAAATTTATTATGTTTAGCTTGTTTTGTTTATTGCAAAGCGTTATTTCTTTCCAATCTTTTATATCATTTGCAGGACAGTACTTGTTTCATTGCGCCAATATCTGTTTGTATTTCTTGCAAAGTGGCTTTCTAACAAGAACATTCTGGTATGCAAATGAATATATCATTTGATGTTTTTATCATCTTAGTGCCATTTCATGATGATCAAAATGCATGTGTACGACACTTTAGTGTCTGCCAAGGATATCATAATCTCAAATCTAATGGTAAGCATGGAGTGTATGCACTGAGCTCTCTTTTCTATTACTACATGTTCCTGAGAGATTTTACCAGGCAAATGAGTTTATTAATTTTGATAGAGGTATGTATTGGCCTGTTTTTCCAAGAACCACTACCATGTACATTGAAGGATAAACAAAAATTTTCTCACTTCATTAAAAATTCTAGTTTCTCATTGAGATACATCTAAAAAGCGCAAATTTGTCCTGGTAATTTTGGTTGTCTTATAGGTGGCAATGACCATGAGAAAACCTTATTTAATATGTGATTTAAAGCACTGTATATTGGAGCCCTACCATGAGAACAGCCTTTTCAGTCCACACATGCATTTCACTTTTTTAATTATTTTTCAGCAAGCCATTGGTATGATTGCTTGAGTGTTATTGAAAGGGAACTATTTTTTTCTATTTCTGCACATTTATTCCAGTAACAAAGGACCCAGCTATGTCACATAACTGTCCTTGAATCTTGTTAACATGGCTTCTATGAAGAATCTTGTAGGTAACAAGAGATTTCCATGGGCATCACCCCCCAGACTCCTAACCAACCATTTTGCTGCCAAAAGTATTTCATTAGTAAATTTCAATTAGCCCAACTACCATATCTTTCTTTGGCATAATGCAAAATGCCAAGGCACTATAGGTAATCCTTTGTCCCCACCATATTTGGCCCATAGGAAGGATCTTAACATTGCCCAATATCTGGTATTGTGCCATAGTCGGGAACCAACAGAATAAGTAGAAAACATTTCTTGCTTGCACAATCTTTGTATTTCCAGTTTTGCAACTTTGTCAAGCACCTAGCCCAATTAGTAGAAGTGATACCCAAATAATCTCCCCTAGTTTCACCCTCTTCCAGCTCCAAGAAATCCATGGACGTCTCATTGGCACTAGGGAGACAAATCCCGGATTTCTGAACACCAACAACCCCACCGAGGCATTGCAAAAGGTGTCTAGGCATCTCATGGTTTTGGTCACCAAATCATCCTCCAGGCGAACCAAAAGCATTGAGTCATTAACATTTGGGAAGGCTAGAAACAGGTTAGGAATTGGCTTTCTTCATTCATTCAGGAGGTAGGAAAGGATGTGATCTTTCTTTTCGTTCTTTTCAGACATGGAAAATTCAGGGCCAATATGTTTCAAAGATCCCTCGATTTTAGGCTAGAAGGGACTCTTCATTTGCAGGATCTATGGGATTTGTTCAAGGGACATGGACAACATGGAGAGTGACTTAGCGTGCACCAAGGGTCTTCTAAGTGTTAAATTTAGAGCAGCTATTAAGTTCTTTTCTTACTAGACAATAATAGCATAAGCAAGATCACTGAGAGAAGCAAAATCACAAGGTACACAACATTTTATCTTGGGAAACCCTCATGGGGGAGAAAACCCAGCAATAACATCCTTAATATAGATTGCCAATACAATGCCAAGATAAAGACCAAAACACTAAAGATAATCCAACACTGAGCATGCGCCTCTCTCTCCTCCTTCTTACAACTGCAACTACCTCCAAAAGATGCGCACTTGTAGAGTGATTGAGTGAGTAAGTGAGGTAGCATCCTCACTTATTTATACTAGCTGGGAGGCGCTAGGGTTGTGTCTTTTCACCAAGTTGGGCCGACTTCTTCAACTAGTGGTTAAAACCACTTTAATTAGCCCTAGGGGCCGACTTTACAAACAACACCATATAACTATGGTTTGACCAATCCACAAAAGGGGATTTGGTCATACATAAGTCCCGACATGATCAATCCACAAAAGGGGATTTGATCTATAAGATTATAACTCAATTATAATTAGAATATTCTTCGCAGTTACAATATTTCAACATTCCCCCTTAACAAGAAGGGTATTCTACAACAACATCAGCAGAGAGAGAGTGAGGGCAAAAACATCATCAGCATATCTATAAATCATCGGAACACTGACTGACATATCTATAAATCATCAGAAGTTTTTGTCATCATCAATAACATCATCTTTCAGAGCATGGAGTTGGAGTAGCATCATCATCATCTACATCAACATCAATTAGCATAACGCTAAGGCAACAACATCATCAACACCATCATTAACAACATAAGGTTAGTACAACATCATCAACAACATGAGGCTGATACATCATCATCAATTAACAACACAAGGCTAATACATCATCATCAACAATAACCCGAGGCTAAAACAACAACATCATCAACACGAGGCTGAGATAACAACATCATCATCATATAGCAACAGAATGAGGCAGGTGCAACAACAACATTTTGTGGTACTCTGACAGACCGTCCTTACCGGACCTTAGGGATCTGCCTAGGAATCAAAATATTCCCTAGGATATAAAATCTTAATGGAGCTACCACGTGGTACTCTGACAAACCATCCTTACCGGACCTTCAGGGTCTGCCCAGGAATCATAAGATTCCCTAGGATAAAAAATCCTAACGGAGCTACCACTACTAACCACAGTTGGCATATACATGCAAAAGTACTCTGACAGACCGTCCTTATCGGACCTTCGGGATATGTCTAGGGATGATCAGTCCCCTAGGATATAAAATCCTAACTGAGCTACCCGTTGTTGGTCGGGATACCATAGTATCATAAGCATCACTCCCCCTTTCGAGGGAGGTCCTTTTGGACTATACCGATATTGTCTCGAAAGTATTCAAACTTTACATGAGACAGAGGCTTGGTCAACACATCCGCAACCTGCTCATCTGTGCCAACATTTTGGAGCTTTACAACTTTTCTCTGCACCATATCACAAATGTAGTGATACCTAATTTCTATGTGCTTCGACTTATCATGGAACACAGGGTTCTCTGTCATCTTTATGCAACTCTGGTTATCACATAGAATTACAGTGGCTTCCATCTCCAGATCGAATAGACCTGTCAACAACTTCCGAAGCCATATGGCTTCACAACTGGCCGAACATGCTGCAATGTATTCCGCATGTGCTGTGCTGATAGCAATACTGGATTGCTTTCTGCTCTGCCATGAAGTCATGGCTGATCCCAGACTAAAACAACATCCTGAAGTTCTCTTTCTATCAGAAACACTTCCAGCCCAATCTGAATCAGTATTGTTAATGTTTATGCCATTATTATAGTTCTTTGCATTTCATAAGATAAGAGCATAATAAGAACAAGATCACTGAGAAATACACATTCACAAGAGACACAACATTTATCCTAGGAAACCCTCTAGGGGAAGAAAACCCAGCAAAAACTTCCTTATCATAAATGGCTTATACAATGTTCAAGAGAAAACTCAAACCAATACAGAAAGTCCTCCCCAAGAGATGTGCCACCCTTCTTCTCCTCTCTCCAACTTCCAATTGTAGCTTGCCTCATAAGCTAATGAGCAAGTGAAGTGTGTCTAAGAAGTGAGGCGTTAGCCTCTTATTTATATCAATCTGGCACGTGTGAAGAGTCACCATCTGGCAGGGCCGACCTCTCACTCTAGGTGGGTAAACCCACCTTTAATTAATTCTGGGTCTTCCATTATAACTGATGGGGCCGACTTCTTATTCAACACTTTGTAATTGTCCGATGACCAATCCGCAAAAGGGGATTTGGTCCTTATACAATTACCGACATGATTAATCCTCAATGGGGATTAATCCA
>JZKD02S2222751.1:2279490-2291101 GCA_000966675.3 Picea glauca | reverse complement strand
GCCTGAGACACCGCAAGATGTAAGGGATCAAAGAGAAGCAACTGCTAGAAGCGTAGTTGAAAGAATAAAATTCCTTGGCATGGAATGCAAGCAACTGAGTAATCACAGTGCCCAAACATATGAATGACTCACTGAGCATCCAGAACTGAAGGCACTGGAGTCACAGCTCCAGGAAGCGAAGCAACAAGTAGAGACAATACAGGTGCAGTTGAATCCCCTGTCAGTTGTGGAAAGAATGAAGTGATCGCAAGAGCAGCACAGTGCTCAAAAACATATCCACGTCATTCATAAAATAGTTATGGAAGTAACTTAGAGGCTCCAACCTATACAGGATGAGGATTGCCAATTGTTTGCAGAGATTGAAGGTTGAGGAGTAGAACTAGAGAAAGTCATTACTGCAATTGAACAACGCCTAGAGGGACCTGTCAATGAAGCTGTTATCCAAGAGTTCGTTGAACAAAAGTCCATGGCACAACAACAAGTCTAAGAATCTCGAGCCAAGATCAATGATTTTGAATCAAAGCTACTCAGATCTGAGTGACTCAGGACGAGTCACAGGTGAGTGTTGGGGGCTTGTTGTCCCTTGACCAAGTTTTGTGGATTATTGGTCATGTTTGACCTATTATTGGGACTTCAACAGGCTGGTTGAAGGTGGAGCACAATACGAAGAATATATCATGGGATATCGACCCCTTTTTAGGGATTTTTGGGTTTTGGTCTTATGTAACGGGTATGGGAATGTCAGCCCATGGGTTTACCCATGTTTAGGCTTGATTTTGTAATATATAAATAAGTAGCTAGGCGATGTAAGAAGAGGCTAGCATGATAAGTGCTAGTGATTGATCTATGTGATCAATAGCTATAAGAAACTATGTAAAGTCTTGGTGTTGTACCCTAGCTCGAAGAAGGAGGGTCTGGCGAAGTGCGCATAGATCTCTTGCCTTATGCGGAGTAGGATTTTGATGCTATGTTCCTGTAAGAAGCTTGACCAAAGATAATAAAGAAGAGAAGAGTTGGTGGACATAGCCCCGGGGTGGGGGTGAACCACGTACATGTTGTGTTGCTATGCTTTGTGTGATGTATCGATGTGTTTATGTGTTTACTTGCTTAGTGCTTTAATATAGATGAATGATAGATAGATTTTTTTATGATACATGCTTAATAATGTGAATGAATACTTGATCTGGCCTATGTGGATGTTCTTAGTGCTTGAATATCTTAGATCTGGATGAATACTGTGATGCTCTATAGTTTAGGGTTTATCTGCACTGAGAGTAGGATTTAACTGCGTTGTAACTAAGAACTAGATATTGATGAATGTTAACTACTAATTTCTCTGTTAAGTGTTAGAATCACATATATGTGTCCCAGCTAAGGTAGCAAACACTAGATCCCTACAACCACCCCTGCCTCTATCTAGGGTGAGACTTCATCTACTTCGCAGGTTTTGCTGAAAGGGCCAGTAGTTAGGGCTTTGTTGGTGTGTCGTTGTAGCATTGAACCCTGTGTCTGCCCCTGTGCCAACACATTCTGCATTCTAAACCTCTCCAACACCTTATCTATGTACTCACCCTGAGACCATGTCAATTTGTGATTTTTCATGTGTCTTTTTATTCTCATACTAAGGATTTTCTTTGCAGCACCAAAATCCTTCATTGCAAATGAATTAGCTAATTTATTCTTGAGAAAAATTATATCCTGCATATTAGACCCTACAACAAGCATGTCATCTACATACAATAACAAGATAATATAGCTTCCATTTTCTATTATAAATAAACATAGTGATCAAAATGACATCTATTATAACCTTGTTATGTCATAAACCTGTCAAACTTCAAATACCACTGCCTTGGAGCTTGATTTAGGCCATACAATATATTCTTCAACCTGCATACCAAATTCTCCTTTCCTTTGACCTGATACCACTGTGGTTGTTGAATATAAATCTCTTCCTCCAAATCCCCATGGAGAAAATTTGTTTTTACATCTAATTGTTCAAGATGCAAATCTTCTACTACCACAAGACTTAAAATAGTCTCGATTGAAGTCATTTTAAAAATAGGAGAAAATCTTTCATCAAAATATATACCTCTCTTTTGTGCAAACCCCTTTACAACAAGTCTATCCTTGTACCACTTTTTGCCTCCAACTTCTTCATTCAACTTGTAAACCCATTTATTCTGTAATGCTCTTTTTTTTCTGCAGGAAACTGAACTGAATCCCAAGTATGGTTATTTACTAGGGAATCCATTTCCTATTTCATTCTTTTCTCCCACTTCTTTTTAGTGTCTACGTGCATTGCCTCTTCATAACATTCCGGTTCACTTGAATCAGTCAACAATAAATAATAAAATGAAGGAGAGTATCGTTCAGGGGGTCTACTTAACTTGGTAGATATTCTAACAACACTTTCAGAAGTTTGAGGTACCTACTAATCCTGTTGTTGTACAGTTTGATTTTCTAGTACCTTTGGAATTTTGTTTCCAGTGATCTCATCAAGAACTATGTATTCTAGTTTTTCTTTTCCCTATTTCTTTCCCTGCAATTGATCTTTATACATGAACTTCTCATTGAATATGACATCTTTACTCCTAATTATTTTTTTATTTTCGTAATCCCATAAGCGATAACCAAAATCATTAACACCATATCTAATAAAAGTACACTTCTTGGATTTTCCTCAAGATTTGTTCTATTTTCTTTATCAATATTGGCAAATGATTCACGACCAAAAGTCTTCAAAAAGAATAGTTTACCTTTTTACGTGCCCATGCCTCCTATGGAATTCTACCATGCAAATATCTTGAAGGTCCTTTGTTTATTAAGTAAACAACAATATCTATATCATTTTCCCATAGTTGTAGCATGCAATCTCATACTCCTTCCATGCTCCATGGTTGTCATGTTCATCCTTTCTGAGACACCATTTTCTTGTGGTGTTCCTGGAATTGTCTTCTCTCTATGAATCCCATGGTATGAACAATAATCATCAAACTTCTTGTTGCAATATTCACCTCCATTATATGATCTGAGACACTTCAACCTTTTTCTTGTCTCATTCTCAACCAAAGATTTCCATTTCTTATAAATATCAAAAACATTAGATTTTTTTCGAATGAAATAAACCAAAGTTTTTCTAGTTTCATCATCAATAAAAGTAACATAATAACAAGAGCCACCAAGAGATGATACATGAGTTGGTCCCCATACATTTGTGTGCACAAGCTTCGGAGGCTACCAATAGGTGATGCATCTTCCTCGAGTAGAGGCGCCGCCCCCTTCAAGGTACAAATGTGGGTAAAAAGAGAGTGCCTCCTCCATTCACATATGTGGGTAAAAGGGACCCCACTGCACTTCATCATTGATAGTGGTAGCTAGAAGAACCTCATCTCATCAAAGGTCATCAAGTGGTTGGCCCTACCAAAAATTTCTCACCCACAACCCTACAACATTGGATGGCTCTGCCAAGGAAGCGATCTTTGCGTCAGCCAATAGTGTCGATTGTCGTACGACATCAAGCCCTTCAAATACAGGGTATTGTGTGATTTTTCTCCTCTCGAAGTTTGTAATGTTCTTTTGGGCCAACCTTATTTATGGAAACATCATGTTGTATATGAGTCTAGGCATCGTAGTGTTATTATTACTTTGAACAGGAAATTGTATAGGATACCCGAGGCAATCCCTCCTAGTTCTATTTCCTTGATCTCTGCCAAGCAATGCAAGAAGGTCATCTCTCAAACTGAGAATTTTTTCTTCTTCGTGATTCACTCTCAGAGTGAGAGAAAGATTGCAACCACATCCAGGGCCTCCGTGGTCGATCTCTCCACACAATAGAAGTAAGTGGACAAGGTTGTGGAAGAATACTGTTGGCAACCAATTCAATTTTTTCAATTGCCCTAAAAGCTGCCTACACCTACATCTTCTGAACTTCAAATTACTGTCGCATTTGAAAATTGACGATATTTTCATTTCATGCGATGTTTGAAAATTGGTTTCAAATTAGTTTTCACGACTGAAAGCATGAAAAATCCTTCATCGTTATTTGAATTGTCGTGATCTGCTCATTGATATTCTGAAAGACACCTACCTTTGGTTTATTATTATGTGGCTGAGGACATTTTTCAAACTGTGACATTCTTGCTTTGATTGCACAACTTGGATTTTATTTGATTGATAAGGTGTTGAGCATGAGAATTCATGAGTTATACTTGATTTCATAAAAGTTATGGTTGATTTTGTTTTAATCCTTACTATTATAAGCTCTTGGCTTATTGACTTTATGAAATCTTTTATCACGTTTTATAAACTTTGATTATGCAACAAGAGCATGGGTAACAAATGAGTTCGATTTTATACTGAATGACAATGGTTTGAAGTTTTACAATGGCGCATTGATTAAAATTTTGGATTTTGATTTTATGGTTTGAATTATTACAGGCGCATAGTTAAACTATGGGTATGATTTAACATTGAATGATCATGGTTTCAAACTATACATTGGCACATTGATATAATGGTCTACTGTTTAAACCATGGGTTGGCCGAATATTTTGGTTCATGTTATGATTGATGGAACAACATGGTACTGTGCCATTAATTTTTTGCATGGCAGTGAACTAACCCACGACCTTTGCACGTGCATATTGATTCACCCCTCTTTCATCGTTCTCATAGTTGTTAGCCAAAACAATTTTGCTCCTGTGTGTTTATCCGAACCCTACCATGCGCCTACACCATGGCTCCAGTCGTGAGGGCTGAACCCAATGGCTGCCAGGCATTGTTGATGTTTGATGGTGCTTACAATGATCTTGAGGAATTCGGATGGCTCTCATTCATGAGAAAGTTTGATGGCTATAACCCTGGTGTGGCTCGGCAATTTGCATTAACCTTCGATGGCTGTCGAGCCAAGGTTGGGGATGTGCAGTTGGAAATCAACGAGTAGTTCCTTAGTCTAGCTACCGGTCTGCCTGCTATCGAATAGATATGGTTGAAAAATTGTAAAGTGGAGGATGTCCCATGGACATTACTCTTTCAGTCACGAAGAGTGAGCTCTTGTGACAAGGGTCGGCTTGCAAACATGCTGAAGCAAAGATGGCACGACTTGCTAATGGTAACAAAGCAATTCATCACTTGCGAGGGTCGGTATGGTTTCATTTTCCTGTACCATCTTCGGCTACTTATGGTTTTCATAGGATATGAGCTTAATATGCCTTACTACTTGCATAGGAGTCTGTTTAAAATGTCCAAAAGGTACAAATAAAACCAGGCCGATAACAACCTATTTCATTTTGGGTTAATTAAAATGCTTGTGGTTTGTCATTTGGGGTTACGTCGGGACTGTTGGAATGATTTTCTTAAATGAAATAATTTTGATGAGTCAAGCCCACCACAGGTTGACAAACCTGTGGTGAGCGAGACCAAGTTAGTACCCCCTGTCCCTTGCAGTGCCCTGCTACCCAAACCCCTACCCGAGCCATCTGTTGACCTACCTAATTCTATCACCACAGATGTGGAAAATGTTAAAACCGTGGCTAAAAATACCAAGACCAAACCTAATGCCAATTCTAAAGGCAAGAAGAATGCTCAGTTAATCTCTCGCATGGCAAGAAACAAACCAAAAGAACCTGTCAACCCTGACCCTATTGTGCTCAGTGAAGAGTCTGACTCAGAAATTGAACGTTTCCTAGCAAGCGAGTATCCCTATTCTGAAGGTCTGTGTGATAAACCCGCATATGATTTTGTGAAGAACCTACCACCATGTTTACGAGATGATCCAAATTATCCCGGCATCAAAATGCCTTGTGAAACCCCTGGTGATTGATCGAAACCCCCTCCTGTTCTATCTCAACTAGCAGCCCCACCGTGTGATCAGTGTGGTCAATGGTTAGAAAGATATTACCTCGATGTTCCAATGCTGCAATCTAGAATTCACGATCTGGAAGATCAGATTGCAAAGCTCACCAATCAAAAGGCAAAGATGCCATCCACTGATAAGAAGCAGTGAACAACTGGTTCGATCTTTTTTAAAAACATGGAGTCGGAAACAACATTCATCAATTCAAAATTGGCGTAGCTGGATCAACCTCACCGATATGACTTTCACCTATTTATATGACATGATCATAAACTCTGTTTACACCATGGTTTGCTCTGTCGCATAAGCATGCACTTTTGTATATAATTTGGTTTTGATAAATCAATTTTCATTATCGTTTAAGTTTCGATGGGATTTGGCTTTGATTCGAATGATCATGGAATAGATTTGATTTGTTTTAATTTGTTTGAATCAAATACTCTGTTGATAATCGAAGTTGTTAATATTTTCTAAACAAAGGTTGTTTCTGGTATTCCAATTTTGAATGCAGTCAATAGTGCAATTTGAATTGGTTATATTTATACGATGTGGTTAGCATAATTGTTACAATGTTATAATCTATGTCTAATTTGATATATTCAAGTGCCATTTTGTTAATGCATAACCAAATTGCAATTGTTCGATTCATATTGTTTGACCGTGTTATCAGCTCGTTTCGTAAATTTGATTTGTTGAATGGAAATGATTATACCCAGCATGGCGATTTTTTTCTATAATTGAACTCAGTCACATTCGTTTTTATTCTTCACCCGGTTTATATTATGAATTTTGTTAATTCCGTTACTCTCCTGTCTGTTGACTGTGTGGTGATCAATAACGAAATTTGTTGGGTCGATACGCATTGAGTATGATTTAGTTTGAATACAATCGAAACAGTTTACCTATCTTTATACTTGATTGAATGATATCATTGTTGTAGATGGTTACGATCATTATGTGATCCTGTGTTGACCGTGTAAACTCTTAACGATTGTGATCTAAGATGAAGTTTGATGCTGTTATGCATGTTTCATTTTGACTGTAATCGTAACAACCTTTCTATATTGGCATTTGATTAAAACGATATGAATCCTATGCACACTGCACAGCAGTAACTAATCGACTATGATTGTTTGGATTATGATTGCATCGTATCTTATACGATTTGGTTCACCATTGATTTTATTTATGAAACAGTCCTGTTATGATTTGATTCGATTTTATGGCAACTGAAAAAATAGAGCATTCTTGCCCTGTCCCGATTGCATCTTTTTCGATTTGGTTTGATTTTAATGATACATTTGCTTGAGCCATTAGTAATTCGATTTTGATGTTTGTTGAAAATGAATTAAATTGGAGTGTTTTTAAAAGGATTTTGTTTGATTCCTATCTGATTCTATATGTTATTTTAGACTAGCTACAGAATTAGATGATTCTGTAGGTAAGTCTGTAGGATCAATTTTTTATTATTTTGTCACTCAAATATCTTTCTAATTTGATGTTTGTGTTCTATTACAGGTAAATTCGAAATTGCAATTGAGTTTATGAGAAGTTGGAGGATATCTCAAAGATTTCACTTGCATTTCAATTGCTTAGTTTAGTAGATTTTGGGATTTTTCCCTAATTATGTAAAACTGTTTGGTAATTATCCACAGGGATGTTTTACCCTGTGGAGAAACTTATATATACTTATAACTTTTGTAATAATGTTGATCCTCATTGGTGGGAGAACAAGGATATGGAGTTCTAATACAGACTGAAGCAGAATTGATGTTTTTTCACAGCTTTAGCTTCTCAATATATCAACATTTTGTTTCATGTTTTGTATATCATTTTGTCTATGATCTATGACTACTTTAGCTATCTAGATCATGTGCAAATGATATAATTTTAATCACAGTAATCTATATCTGGTTTCTTCTAATTGTATAAAAATACATAACAATTGTCAGTTCAGTTTGTGAATGATAGGTTTTTCTTCTTCATGAATTGAATTAAATAATATAAGTTTTTGCATAACAGGTTTCCCTTATTGTAGAGATTTATATATCTTATATTTGTTATGATATTTTTATGTCTTGTTTGTCCTATAAACCAACTCGAAGAGCAACACAACTGATCGTTTACGAGAAGCTACTGAACCAATTCGGTACGAGTTTACTTCCTCCGACCAACTTCAGGGTCATCTCACGTAGGACAAATTAGGAGCGCTTTCAGGTCAGTTAGTCTTTTCCTTGCTATTTCCATTAAGTAGTTTAGTTTAGAAATAGTTTTAATTAGATTTATATTAGATCGTTTAATTTTAGTAATTATATTAGATTGTTTAATTTCAGTAGTTTCATTTCTTTTTCATAAAATATTAAAAATCAAAAAGAGATTCCTGGCTGTCTTAGGGCAGTAATCAATTGAGTTTTGCAGGTTTTAATCAAATCTGTAGATTGTTTATAGTGTACATTTGTGAATAAGTAATATTGCAGCTGATAATTAGATAGTTGATTTGAGTTATTGAAATAGTAGTTAGTAGATTGTATAATAGAATAGTTAGAGTAGTTTATATTTAGTTTAGTAGTTTGTTTTAATTAGTTTAGTTTCTTTTATTTAGTTTTAGTTAGATTGTTTTAGTTAGTTTAGTTTGTTTTATTTAGTTTTAGTTAGATTAGTTAGTCTAGATTAGTTTCTCTTTCGTTTTCTTAAAAGACCTTAGAAAGGCCAATGGAGCCGTTAAACTCGTCAGGGTGGTCCATTCCAAATGGCTTAGGTTATTTAGACAACCCCGGACCGGTTCCACTCTTCCAGTTGATGGACGGACTGTTTCGCTCGTCAACAAATGGCGCTAGAAGGAGGGCCTGAAATTAATTAATGGCACGAAGCGGTCACAAGACTCCTCCTCCACCTAAACGTTCACCTATAGTAACTAGGAGCCATTCACAAGATAATATCCCCCCTCAAACAACAACTACTTCAATCGAAGATCCGCAGATCACAGTTGAGCCAGCAACCCCTAATCCTATAGGTGGTGATCTCCAAGAGATCGTTCGTCAATCTATTATCAAAAAACATAGTGCCTTAGCTAGTCTTAGGCAACCAAACCGCCCGTGGGGTCAACCTTTAGATTTCTCTGATACCAGAGAACAGTTAGGAGATATAGATCCCATTGTGAATCCTACAGATCCAAACACAAATCCTGCTGCAGGAGGATCTGGGATACCTCCTTCACCACCTCCCTCATCTCCTTCCTCTTCTGAGGGAGATTCCTCTTCTGGCGAAGGTAATTCACCTTCACGTCCTCCCACACCCGCTACTCCAATGGCTAATCAGAACAACCCCGCTAGACATTGGTTGGACCAGGATGCAGTAGCTGTACCTGGAGCCCAACACCCTTTACCTAAGCACTCGGAGAAATGGCTTCCTAAGTTTGATCCTGATTCAAAGCAGATAGCTGAAGACCATATCAAAAAATTTATGTTAGCCATCAGACTCCGTAATGTTGAACACGAAGATGTTGTCTGTAGGTTGTTCCTTTACACCTTTGAGGGTAATGCATCCACTTGGTACTTCGCCCAACAACCTCACACCATAGTGTCTTGGGAAAAGTTTGAGTCATGTTTTTTGGAAAAATTCGGAGATGATAAACCTCCGGAAGTCTTAGTCATGGACTTTTCGAGTTTAAAGATGAACCCAAAAGAAAAAGTTAAAGATTTTAATCAAAGATTTTTAACTCTTAAAAATCGAATCCCTGCAAGTTCTATGTCTGCTGAGTCTCTTGTAATAGCTTACTACACTAAAGCTCTACATCAAAGTATAGCTATTTGGGTTAAAAGATCTAAAAAGGCCACGTTGTTAGAAGCCTTCGAAGAAACTACCCAGATTGAAAAAGACATACTTAGCCTTAAGGACTCTTCTAGCAATGAAACTGAGACTGTTACTTCTTCCAAAAAGAAGATTGAAATTCTACCTAGACCTATGCAAAACAAAACACAACCTGAAAACTCTGATTTGGAAAATTTAACCAAAGTTGTACAAAAATTATCCAATCAAGTTATAGATTTAAAAAGGTCAACTGAAGAAGCCTCTTCGAGTAAAGGACCCTACAAACCTCCTTTCCGAAAGCCTTTTCAAACCAACCGGCCTAATCCAAATCCCGAAGGCTTGAACCTAGAAAGTTTGCAATGTGCTCTCCAGACAATTCTAGGAGCCCGGGATGACTTGATCCCTCCTGATATTCCTCAAGAGGAAGTCGATCAGGAAACCATTCAAGAAGAAGAGTCTTCTCCAAATATTTTTGGACACCTCTCGGATAGCATCTTCCAAGCCAACTTCGAGACTGTTCACCCGTACAATACTAGGAGTAAGACGGAAAACAAACCTCCTGTCGAGAACACCGCAACTTTACCTCCAAAGCCATCTAAATCAGTAGAGATAAAACAGAGTAATGCTATCCCTAAATTAGATTATGATGTTATTGAAGATCTTAAGAAATTAATGGCTAACATTTATATTTATGAGTTGTTGAAATTTCCATTTTTGTTACAAAAGATGTTGCAAAATATTTCAGAAAATGGAAAGAATGGTAATTCAAATGGAAATAAGGTTGTGCAAAGCAAAGTGCCGCTGAAGACTTACACAAAAAAAAATCCTTATCCTCAAGATAAAGGAAGCCTTCCTGTAACTTCTGTAAATAATAATGTAAATAATAATGTAAATAATGTAGAACCGACCGTACAAAAAGAATTGAATAAACTCCTTGGTGCTAAAATAATTTTTCCTGTTAGACATACTCAATGGGTATCCAACCTCGTCCCAGTGCGGAAGAAAAACGGGGAAATTCGACTTTGTGTCGATTTTCGAAACCTCAACAAAGCGTCTGACAAAGATAGTTATCATGTCCCTCCTATGGAACAGATTCTTCAACAAGTTTCTGGTTCCGAAAGGCTATCCTTATTGGACGGTTTCTCTGGATACAACCAAGTCTTGATGTCTCTGTCAGACCAACTAAAAACTACCTTTCGTACCCCGTGGGGCACTTATGCTTATCGCAAAATGCCCTTTGGATTGATTAACGCCGGTGCTACCTTTCAGAGAGCAATGGACATTGCTTTTTGAGGCTTAATCAATCACTCCGTAGTAGTCTACTTAGATGATGTAACTGTTTATTCGAAAAACAAAGACGATCATCTAGCTCACTTACGTGCTATTCTGCTACGATGTCGTAAATACGGCATCTCCTTGAACCCCAAGAAGTCAATCTTTGCAGTAGAATAGGGTAAACTACTAGGATTCATTGTGTCTAGCGATGGAATGATTATTGACCCCGAGAGGACGCAAGTCATCGCTAAACTTCCCCCACCTTCCTCCAAAAAATCCATGCAGTCTTTCCTAGGCCAGATTAATTTCGTGAGAAGATTTATCCCCATTTTCTCCGAAATGGTCAGGCCTCTCCAGAACCTGATTAAGAAAGATACCCAATATCACTGGGGACCCACAGAAAAAAAAGCTTTTAATGACATAAAGAAGGCCATAATAGATGCTCCGTCTCTCATGAGCCCTGATTTCTCTCAAGATTTTACACTCTATACTTTTACCTCCGATCGTTCTTATGCCACAGTCCTAACTCAAAAGAATTCCGAGAACAACGAAGTACCCATTTCCTTTATGAGCTCTTCTTTCAAAGGTGTTGAACATAACTACCCAGCGGTCGATCGGCAAGCCTACGCTGTCTTCAAGGCAGTTAAGCATTTTCGGTCATATCTTTTG
>JZKD02S2222751.1:2267178-2279440 GCA_000966675.3 Picea glauca | reverse complement strand
GGTCATTGTCCCCTACCCTGCCGTTAGGAACTTGTTAGTGCAAAAGGAGTTAGGAGAGAAAAGAGCCAACTGGGTCACCTCCTTGCAGGAGTATGACTTAGAGATCACCCCAGCATAGATCATGAGAGGCCAAGGGTTATGTAAGTTGGTAGTTGATTCAGAAGCTGAACAGAAAACAGATAGTGATAAGTCAAACCTAGAACAATGAGATCAGAGTTTGATTTGTTGCACACAAAACCTCGTAAGTCCTTGGTACGACGATATTCGATTTTGTCTTGAACATGGATAAGCACCCCATCAGGTTGACCCCGCCAAAAGAAGAGCGTTGAGACTAAAGTTTGCCTCCTTTCAGCTAGTTAATGGTATAATGTTTCATCATAATTTCGACGGCGTACTAATGCGTTGTCTCAAAAAGGACGAAGCAGAAAAGGTCTTGCTTGAGTTGCATGCAGGAGAAGCTGGTGGTCACTTCGGTGGCGACACCACTGCTCATAAGGTTTTAAGATCCAGTTACTACTGGCCTACACTCTTTAGGGATTCCCATGCTTTGTGCCATAGATGTATCATTTGTCAGAAAGCATCAGGACGATTGCAAAAACCATCCTTCCCCTTGCAACCCGTCACAGTCGATTCTCCTTTCCAGCAATGGGGCCTTGATATCATTGGTCCTATTAACCCTCCAACCTCACAATAGCACAAGTATATTGTGACAACCAATAATTACTTTACTCGATGGTCTGAAGCCGCCGCGCTAAGAACTGTTAACACAAGTCAGGTGATCGCTTTTCTAAACTCGAATATCATCACTCGTTTTGGTATCCCTGATTGTCTAGTCTTTGATAATGCTTCATACTTTTCTTCTATAGAGATGAGTGAGTTCACTTTAGAGAAAGGAATAAATCTTAAGTATTCTGCTAGTTACTATCCTCAGGGTAACGGGTTGGCAGAATCAACAAACAAGAACTTGATCAAAATTATCAAGAGAACTGTGGCTAAAAATCACAAGAACTGGCACAATGCACTGCTCAATGCACTGTGGGCTGATAGGGTAACATCCAAAGCTACTATAGGTAACTCCCCCTTTTTTCTTGTTTATGGCAGAGAAGCCATTCTACCACCTCACATTCTTCTTCCTTCACTTCAATTGTCACAAAAATTTCAAGAAGAAGATTGCCCCCCTTTAGAAAGCCGTATTAACGCTTTGATGAAGTTAGAAAAAGTAATAACCCAAGCTAAGCATAAGTTAGATCAACATCAACAACTGATTAAACATTGGTTCGATTCTAGTTCTGCTTCTGATAGGAATTTTGAAGTAGGCGATCTCGTCTTAAAGTGGGACAAACCGCATGAAGGAAAGGGTGAGCATACCAAGTTTCAAAATTTGTGGCTTGGGCCATTTTTTATTGCTGAAAAGTTGGGTCCTAGTTCCTTTCGATTGCAGAATCTTGAAGGGCAGCTTGAAACCTACCCGGTGAATGGCCAAGCCCTGAAAAGATACTTTGCTTGATTACTACCCTTGTATATTATGTAAATATTTCTTTGGTTTGCATCTTTTTGTTTTTCCTGTTTTGATTTTGATTTCGATTGATTAATTTATTTTTGGTGTTTTCGAAAGATATGCATGCCTATGTACTAAAAAAATTCAGATTCAGATCATGAAAAAATTTCTTCACTGAAATAACTTCTGTAAGATTGTACGAACATCAGTGATATATTTCTAAAAATAATGTTTATGTTGGAAAATTTTGTTGTTTGAAAGAAGTTTACTAATTTCAATCTCTGAGTGAAGTTCATCATGATCATCTTTAATCTTTTTACGCTGTCCCTTTTCCATAAAGGAATGACTCAAAAGGATGTCTCCCTGTCATAGCAAGCTGTTTTAGAAATAAAACATTTCTGGAACTGAATAAAGGATGGTGTTAAAAAATTCTGATGAGGTCTGAAAAAATATGTTAAAATATCAAGATTTTTCAGCGTCACCCCGCTCAGCTATACACAAAAGAAAAACAAAATAAAATATGAGCTGTGGGAAGTGTTTGTAAACCCGCCGGGATACTGAAAAGGTCCGCTGGCAGTGGGTAAATGCAAGCATGGTGCCAAGACAACTTCTCCGGGGTACTGAACAGGCCTGCTGGCAGCAAAGCAATGTCAGGTAAATGAAAATCTGTAAAAAATTATAAGAAACCTCTTAAAAAGTCCTTTACTCTGATCTGGAACTTCTTGACAGGATATGGACGTCCGAGTGGGTTAAATGGCAACCCTGTCGAGGCTATGGATGCCTGCTAGCAGCAGTGGCCATGCCAACAATATTGAAGATTTTATCATTAATATCGTGACTTGCTGATCATGAGACTATTATTAGTTGCATGTTTTAAAACATCGCTAGAAAAGATGGTAAATGATGATGTTTGTACGATTTTCTGGTGGTTGTTTCTGAGTTGAATTTTTCTCTGTTGTTCTAATCTGAATCTGTTTCTTTCAATAGAGATAACTTCTTCTCCCGGTGTGTCACCATTGTTGGCAGCCAATTCAATTTTTTCAATTGCCTTAAAAGCTGCCTACACCTATATCTTCTGAACTTCAAATTACTGTCGCATTTGCAAATTGATGATATTTTCATTTCATGCGATGTTTGCAAATTGGTTTCAAATTAGTTTTCATGACTGAAAGCGTGAAAACTCCTTCATCATTATTTGAATTGTTGTGATCTTCTCATTGATATTCTGAAAGACACCTACCTTTGGTTTATTATTATGTCGCTAAGGACATTTTTCAAACTGTGACATTCTTGCTTTGATTGCGCAACTTGGCTTTTATTTGATTGATAAGGTGTTGAGCATGAGAATTCATGAGTTATACTTGATTTCATAAAAGTTGTGGTTGATTTTTTTTTAATCCTTACTATTATAAGCTCTTGGCTTATTGACTTTATGAAATCTTTTATCACGTTTTATAAACTTTGATTATGCAACAAGCGCATGGGTAACAAATGAGTTCGATTTTATATTGAATGACAATGGTTTGAAGTTTTACAATGGCGCATTGATTAAACTTTTGGATTTTGATTTTATGGTTTGAATTATTATAGGCGCATATTTAAACTATGGGTATGATTTAACGTTGAACGATCATGGTTTCAAACTATACATTGGCACATTGATATAATGGTCTACCGTTTAAACCATGGGTTGGCCGAATATTTTGGTTCATGTTATGATTGATGGAACAACATGGTACTGTGCCATTAATGTTTTGCATGGCGGTGAACTAACCGACCACCTTCGCACGTGCATATTGATTCACCCCTCTTTCATCGTTCTCATAGCTATTAGCCAAAACGATTTTTCTCCTGTGTGTTTATCCGAACCCTACCATGCGCCCGCGCCATGGATCCAGTCGTGAGGGCTGAACCCAATGGCTGCCAGGCATTGTTGATGTTTGATGGTGCTTATAGTGATCTTGAGGAATTCGGATGGCTCCCGTTAATTCGAAAGTTTGATGGCTATAACCCTGGTGTGGCTCGGCAATTTTCATTAACCTTCGATGGCTGCCGAGCCAAGGTTGGGGATGTGCAGTTGGAAATCAACGACCAGTTCCTTAGTCTAGCTACCGGTCTGCCTGCTGTCGGACAGAGATGGTCAAAAAATTGTAAAGTGGAGGATGTCCCGTGGACATTACTCTTTCAGTCACGAAGAGTGAGCTCTTGTGACAAGGGTCAGCCTGCAAACATGCTGAAGCAAAGATCGCACAACTTGCTAATGGTAACCAAGCAATTCATCACTTGCGAGGGCCGGTATGGTTTCATTTTCTTGTACCATCTTCGGCTACTTATGGTTTTCATAGGCTATGAGCTTAATATGCCTTACTACTTGCATAGGAGTCTGTTTAAAATGTCCAAAAGGTACAAACGAAACCAGGCCGATAACAGGCTATTTCATTTTGGGTTAATTAAAATGCTTGTGGTTTGTCATTTGGGGTTACGTCGGGACTGTTGGAATGATTTTCTTAAATGCAATAATTTTGATGAGTCAAGCCCACCACAGGTTGACAAACCTGTGGTGAGCGAGAGAAAGTTAGTACCCCCTGTCCCTTACAGTGCCCTGCTACCCAAACCCCTACTCGAGCCATATGTTGACCTACCTAATTCTATCACCACAGATGTGGAAATTGTTAAACCCGTGGCTAAAAAGCCCAAGACCAAACCTAATGCCAATTCTAAAGGCAAGAAGAACGCTCAGTTAATCTCTCGCATGGCAAGAAACAAACCAAAAGCACCTGTCAACCCTGACCATATTGTGCTCACTGAAGAGTCTGACTCAGAAATTGAACGTTTCCTAGCAAGCGAGTATCCCTATTCTAAAGGTCTGTGTGATAAACTCGCATATGATTTTGTGAAGAACCTACCACCATGTTTATGAGATGATCCAAATTATCCCGGCATCAAAATGCCCTATGAAACCCCTGGTGATTCATCGAAACCCCCTCCTGTTCTATCTCAACTAGTAGCCCCACCGTGTGATCAGTGTGGTCAATGGTTAGAAATATATTACCTCGATGTTCCAATGCTGCAATCCAGAATTCACGATTTGGAAGATGAGATTGCAAAGCTCACCAATCAAAAGGCAAAGATGCCATCCACTGATAAGAAGCAGCGAACAACTGGTTCGATCTTTTTTAAGAACATGGAGTCGGCAATAGCATTCGTCAATTCAAAATTTTCGTAGCTGGATCAACCTCACCGGTATGACTTTCACCTATTTATATGACATGATCATAAACTTTGTTTACACCATGGTTTTCTCTGTCGCATAAGCATGCACTTTTGTATATAATTTGGTTTTGATAAATCAAGTTTCATTATCGTTTAAGTTTCGATGGGATTTGGCTTTGATTCGAATGATCATGGGATAAATTTGATTTGTTTTAATTTGTTTGAATCAAATACTCTGTTGATAATCGAAGTTGTTAATATTTTCTAAACAAAGGTTGTTTCTGGTATTCCAATTTTGAACGCAGTCAATAGTGCAATTTGAATTGGTTATATTTATACGATGTGGTTAGCATAACTATTACAATGTTATAATCTATGTCTGATTCGATGAATTCAAGTGCCATTCTGTTAATGCATAACCAAATTGCAATTGTTCGATTCATATTGTTTGACCGCGTTATTAGCTCGTTTCGTAAATTTGATTTGTTGAACGGAAATGATTATGCCCAGCATGGCGATTTGTTTCTATAATTGAACTCAGTCACATTCGTTTTGATTCTTCACCCGATTTATATTATGAATTTTGTTAATTCTGTTACGCTCATGTCTGTTGACTGTGTGGTGATCAATAACGAAATTCACTGGGTCGATAGGCATTGAGTATGATTTAGTTTGAATACAATCGAAACAGTTTACCTATCTTTATACTTGATTGAATGATATCATTGCTGTGGATGGTTACGATCATTATGTGATCCTATGTTGACCATGTAAACTCTTAACGATTGTGATCTAAGACGAAGTTTGTCGTTGTTATGCATGTTTCATTTTCACTGTAATCATAACAGCCTTTCTATATTGGCATTTGATTAAAACGATATGAATCCTATGCACACTGCACAACAGTAACTAATCGACTATGATAGTTTGGATTATGATTGCATCGTATTTTATACGATTTGGTTCACCATTGATTTCATTTATGAAACAGTCCTGTTATGATTTGATTCGATTTTATGGCAACTGAAAAAATAGAGCATTCTTGCCCTGTCCCGATTGCATCTTTTTCGATTTGGTTTGATTTGAATGATACATTTGCTTGAGCCATTAGTAATTCGATTTTGATGTTTGTTGAAAAAGAATTAAATTGGAGTGTTTCTAAAAGGATTCCGTTTGATTCCTATCTGATTTTATATGCTATTTTAGACTAGCTACAGAATCAGATGATTCTATAGCTAAGTCTGTAGGATCAATTTTTTATTATTTTGTCACTCAAATATCTTTCTAATTTGATGTTTGTGTTCTATTACAGGTAAATTCGAAATTACAATTGAGTTTATGAGAAGTTGGAGGATATCTCAAAGATTTCACTTGCATTTCAGTTGCTTAGTTTAGTAGATTTTGGGATTTTTCCCTAATTATGTAAAACTGTTTGATAATTATCCACAGGGATGTTTTACCCTGTGGAGAAACTTATATATACTTACAATTTTCATAATAATGTTGATCCTCATTGGTGGGAGAACAAGGATATGGAGTTCTAATACAGACTGAAGCAGAATTGATGTTTCGTCACAGCTTTAGCTTCTCAATATATCAACATTTTGTTTCATGTTTTGTATATCATTTTGTCTATGATCTATGACTACTTTAGCTATCTAGATCATGTGCAAATGATATAATTTTAATCACAGTAATCTATATCTGGTTTCTTCTAATTGTATAAAAATACATAACAATTGTCAGTTCAGTTTGTGAATGACAGGTTTTTCTTCTTCATGAATTGAATTAAATAATATAAGTTTTTGCATAATAGGTTTCCCTTATTGCAGAGATTTATATATCCTATAGTTGTTATGATATTTTTATGTCTTGTTTGTCCTATAAACCAACTCAAAGAGCAGCACAGCTGATTGTTTAAGAGAAGCTACTGAACCAATTCGGTGCGAGTTTACTTCCTCCCACCAGCTTCAGGGTCATCTCACGTAGGACAAATTAGGAGTGCTTTCATGTCAATTAGTCTTTTCCTTGCTATTTCCATTAAGTAGTTTAGTTTAGAAATAGTTTTAATTAGATTTATATTAGATCGTTTAATTTCAGTAATTATATTAGATTGTTTAATTTCATTAGTTTCATTTCTTTTTCATAAAATATAAAAAATCAAAAAGAGATTCCTGGCTGTCTTAGGGCAGTAATCAATTGAGTTTTGCAGGTTTTAATCAAATCCGTAGATTGTTTATAGTGTACATTTGTGAATAAGTAATATTGTAGCTGATAATTAGATAGTTGATTTGAGTTATTAAAATAGTAATTAGTAGATTGTATAATAGAATAGTTAGAGTAGTTTATATTTAGTTTAGTAGTTTGTTTTAATTAGTTTAGTTTCTTTTATTTAGTTTTAGTTAGATTGTTTTAGTTAGTTTAGTTTGTTTTATTTAGTTTTAGCTAGATTAGTTAGTTTATATTAGTTTCTCTTTGGTTTTCTTAAAACACCTTAGAGCAGCCAATGGAGCCGTTAAACTCGTCAGGGTGGTCCATTCCAAACGGCTTGGGTTATTTAGACAACCCTGGACCGGTTCCACTCTCCCAGTTGACGGATGGACTGTTTCACCCGTCAAAAAATACTTAGATATATTCTCCTCTCCTACTAGGGTACCTCTGCACTACCAAGTCAAGCATCCCATCGATATGAACCGAGGCACACTGCTACCCAATTGGATAGTATACCACCGCTCTCTGTTAGAAAATGAGGAGACAAAGAGATAGATCCAAGAACTTCTCCACAAGGGGCACATTAGTCATAGATCATCGCCTTGTGGGAGCCCAATCGTGTTGGTCTAGAAGAAATACATGACCTGGCAAATCTGCATTGATTACCAGGCCCTCAATAAAATCATAGTTTGAAACCGGTATCGGATTCCCCAAATTGACGACCTCCTTTATCATCTCACGGGGGCCAAATACTTCAATAAGATTGATCTGAAGTATGGCTACCACCAGGTCCCAATAGAAGAGATAGGTGTATGGAAGATTGCCTTCAATTCAAAAGAAGGTGTTTTTGAATGGTTGGTCATGCCCTTTGGTTTGAAAAATGCTCCAACAAATTTTATGAGGATGATGGACGATATCCTATGACCTTTCACCAATAATTTTGTAGTGGTGTATCTGGATGAAATCCTCATCTACAACAAGACTTGGGTGGAACATTTCCAGCATATTCAGCAGGATCAGTATAGCCTGCAACAACACAAACTATATGAAAACTTGGAAAAATGCCCCTTCGACATGGACAAGATCCATTACTTAGGCTACATCATTGATCATCATGGTGTTCATGTGGATCCAGCCATGATCCAGGTCATCTGTGACTGGCCAACCTTAACCACACTCACTGAACTTCAGAGCTTCTTGGGCCTCACCAATTTCTATCGCAGGTTTTTGTTGGGATTATCTCATATCACATGGGCCCTCAGCCAAGTAACCAGAGGTGGCGATAAGGAAATATTTGTGTGGGGCATGTCCCAACAATAAGACTTCAATGAATTGAAGAAGTGTTTGTGCTCATCCCCAGTACTTTCATTACCAGACCTGCAACATCCCTTTGAGAACGAGACAGATGTTTTAGAGTATGTTTTGGGCATCGTTCTCACTCAACACAGTCACCCTATGGGATATCATAGTGAGACATTACATTATTGGGAAGGAGACAATCAAATTTACGACAAATTTGTCCGTAAGTAACCTAATTACGACAAGGAAATTTACTCCATTGTGCAAGCCTACTTCTAGTGGAGACATTACATTCTTGGTAAAGAAACAATCATCCACATTGATCACAAGCCACTATAGTTCATACAGACCCAAGGAAAATTGCAGAATGACTTCCATCAGAAGTGGTCCACATACTTATAGCAGTTCCAACTCAACATCAAGTATAAAACGGGACGTACCAACCGAGTTGTTGACTGCCTCATTCAACCTACAGTCATGGCACTCACCACGGTGCTAGAATCTTGTGGCCAAGAGACCTCTAGATGGCCCCACCTCTACGACACAAACCCTAACTTTTCCACCACCCACCAAATGTTGGGCGTCAACTCAGTGTTTTCTAATTTTCATCTCCAGGACAGGCTGTTGTGTCATCTGGGCCATCTCTGCATTCCATCAAGAGAGTGCACAAAGTTGATTTGGGAATCTCACTACAATCGGGTGGTAGGACACTTTGGCATCGAAAAGATATTGGCAGTGACTTAGAAACATTTCTACTGGCCAAAACTTTGACAGGATGTCGGCAAGTATATCAGGTCCTGCACCTCTTACATTATTGCCAAACTGACCACTAAGAAACAGATCATCTACACCCCTCTGCCTACTCTTAATAGACCATGGGAATCCATCTCAATGGACTACATGTTGGGCCTCCTATCCACCAAGAGGGAAAATGACTATGTTTGTGTGGTTGTTGATCAATTTTCCAAGATGGCGATTATATCCGCCTACAAGAAGAACATCACAACAGAAGCCACTGCCAAGCTCTTCTTTGAATGAGTGTGGGTACATTTTGGGATCCCACAAACCATTATCTCAGACTGTGACAGTTGGTTCCTCAGCACATTCTGGTTGACCCTCTGGTAAATGTTCAATACTAAGCTCACCAAATCCATTGCTTTCCACCCCCAGATAGATGGAAAAACTGAGGTCATCAATCAGATGGTCATACATATCCTACGAATGTACAATTCAAAACACCCTTGCACATGGGATGAGATTCTTCCCTATGTCCAATATATCTAAAATCGAGCCCTTCATAGCTCAACTGGCCATAGCCCCTTTCAGGTGGGGTTGGGATTCCAAACATTAGGCCCCATGGATGTTGCACTACCCCCGACGATCACCTCGAATGAATCATCCCTTGCTCCACCAAAAGCTAACAAAGCCACCTGGTTCATTGAGCAAATCCAACACATCCGCTAACAGGTTCAGGATATTTTAGAGAAGTCTAATGGCAAGAACAAGCAGAGCCATGATCAACATCGGGTGGGCGACAAAGTTTAGTTGCATTTGTAGAAAGAATGCCTTACAGGGCCCCATCCGAAGCTTCTCCCACTCTGTTATGGGTCTTACACCATCACCAAGGTTGTGGGTGACAATGCTTTTGAGCTCAACATTCCCCCCTTCCTTGGTCTGCATCCAATCTTCAATGTGGCTCTCCTTTGCCCATATTTCCCACCATTATTGGACACCTCAGAGATAGCAGATCAGATGACACCAAAAGAGTTCAACCATGAATGCATGCAACAGGCATCCAGTGATCATATTGTGGACACATAGATAAGGGGCACTCGACAACAAAGGATCCATCTTTATCGAGTTGTTAAAGTAGGGAAGCTCCTGCACCAAGGCAAGTGGCTCACTCGGGGACAAATTCAACAAAAATTCCCTCATCTGATGAGGGAACTCAATGCAATGAATACCATTTCTTCCTAAGGAGGGAGGATTGATTTAGGTGGATATCGGTGGCCACCCACCTATGCCACTGGTTCAAAAAACAGATTTTCACCTTGGCAGTTTTTCAATAGTTTTTCAGGTTCCAAACTTCTACGGTCGTTTTGAGGCCCTACACGAAATTTTTTGGGATTTGGGGCCTAGGTGACTACTAGAGGCACTTATTTGGGCCAATAAAAAATTGTTATTCTCGGTTAGACGTTTCCAACAGTCTATTGTGCGCCTAAAACATAGATCATATGCAAAAGTTACGACCCTCAGAAGTTGATGTACTAACTTACTGTTGGCAAATATTTAACAGACAGTTAACAGACAACGAATGCTTGTCATTGATGGAAACAATGAATATGACTTGAGAACAAAAAGTTTGTAATTGACAGGCAAACAGAAGATAAGTACAGAGAAATGAATGATCGAAGGCAGTGAATGATCAAAAGCAGTGCATGAGCGAAAGCTTGTGAAGAAGAATCTTTGATCGTTGAAGAGGGAGACAGATCTCAGTCGTCAGATTCGAGTGTAGGGTACGACCACTGTTGGATCGAAGAGAAACTGCACGGTCTTTAAACTGGAAAGAGAAGCGGGTGTAATCACGATATGCGATTTCACGATTTAATCACAGTCGCTGAATAGAGATCAGATCTGGACCGTTGATTTAATTTCTTATCAGAGTTTCGCGTATCACGAACTCAAGAGGCAAAGAACTCAATGCATCAAGAATGCCGATTTCATGATATGAAAAATCGCGATTGAATCTGGACCTTTAGAATCAAGAAATATCCTGGACCATTGATCACAGCCCGTATCGGAGCTTTGTGAATCGTGATTTCAAAAGGAAAAGAACACAATGCAACAGAAATCCCGATTTTGCGATATGCGATATTGCGATTCAATCGCATCCGTCAAGACAAGATCCGATCTGGACCATTGATCTAATCCTTTATTAGAGTTTCACAAATCGCGATATGGAGAGGCAGAAGAAACTATGCAACATTTACGAATTCACGATATGCGAAATCGCGAAAGCACCTTTCACATAAAGCCTTGGTCACAGCCCTTGGTCACGGGAAGAGAAAGGGTCAGTCCAGATAAGATCCAATTCAGATTTTTGGAGATCGCGATGTGAAAGTGTCGAGAAACTTGGGCAAAGGAATGTCGAAATGATGAAACTCGAATTAAAGGCAAGATTTATAAAAGTCATCCTATGGTGCGGATAAGACTTGAATGAGATCTAAGGGTTACTGTTTCTTCACACACAGGTAACTCATCAGTTACGATTCTGCTAAACAAAACGGATTCTTGAGTGCGAATCAGTTATCATTTTATTTGCTAAGACAGGTGTCCTTGGTTTTCCTATTGGAAGGTGAAGTGGAAACATCAAGGTTGTGTGTATAAAAGAAAATGAGTGAGACTGAATTGAGTTGGTCGTTCTAGAGGAAAAAGAATGAAGCTGTAAGAAAAGAAAAAGGAGAGGATGCGCAGAATGAGATTGAACATATGTGCAGAGTGAGATTAAAATGCAGAGAAGAATAAAAGAGCAAGTTGAAGCAGAGCAGAATGACAGAAAAATTTGATGCAGAGCAGACCTGCTGAACAGATAGAGGAAGAGAAGAATTGCAGAATAGTTTGAAGAAGATCAGACTTATAGAACAGAAAAAGACTGGTAAGAACTGATTTATCTGTGTAGTTGTCTGTGTATTCATTCTTAAATATTTTAGGGAGGTTGGGAGGTGCTCGGGAGGACTGTTGTCCTCAGAGTTTCAAGTGGGAGCTTGAACACTGGAAGTTGTAGCTTACATCTGGTTGTAGCCAGAGAAACCAGGGTGGTAGGGTGGTGCAAGGGAGAACTAGTGTTCTCTGTTATGCAGGTTGGAGCCTATGTAACTAGAAGTTGGTGCTTCCATCCAGTTGGTGCTGGAACATTCAGGAAGTTTGTGCTTCCATCCAGTTGGTGCTAGAATATTCAGGGAGTTGGTGCTTCCTTCTAGTGGGTGCTAGAGAAACCAGAGAGTTGGTGCTCTCAAACAAGTTGCAGCTTGTAAAATAGAG
>JZKD02S2222751.1:2177941-2203631 GCA_000966675.3 Picea glauca | reverse complement strand
AGCCAATTTATTGGAGCAGTCTTATCGCTGGATTTATACACAAGTACAGTCGTACTTGATTGGAGATATTTCTACAGTTGATGGACATGAATGTTTTTCAAGATTTGATGATTTATAGTATGATCTAGGCCCAATTGATGTAGTCTTCTGAGATGAAGATCGAGTCTTCAGACTCCGTCGGAAGACAGTTTGATGTGCTGGATCTCTTCTTGGCCATACTAGTGAATGAAAGTCAAGGGAATTGGAACCAATTGTCCCTGACAGTGGGGAAATCTAGTTGAGTTAGGTTCCAAGTTTGATTTTGAGACAGGTTCCAAGTTTGATTTAGAGCATGTGAACAGATGATCAAGTATGCAACCTAGTTCTTGGTATGCAGTCTTGTTCCTAAACATATTGTTGTTGATATGGTTTGTGGTCAGCTTAAAACCACCAATTGAGCAGAAGACATGAAGTTCTGCTTGTTACATTTTCATATTTTTTAGCCTTGAGCTCTTATTAGTTTATGGTCAACTTAAAACCATGCCATTTAGTAGAAGAAATCAGCTTCTGCTAGACATTTGGTTTGTGGTCATCCTAAAACCACCAGATGAGTTTGTGGTCAACCTTAAACCACCAATTTAGTAGAAGACATCAACTTCTATTATTTTTTTTCAGAGTTTAGAGAGCAACTTCAGCCAACCCTCTGAATATTCGCTTGACACATGTGATTGTCAAGTAGTGGCAGTTTTTAGGCAAGAATGAACTTATGATTAAGGGGGGATGTTAAAACACTAATCATAAGTTAGTTGTTTAGTTAAGTTAACCTAACTGTTATACAGTTACATGACAGTTATGGTCTTTTGTATTACATATGTACATCTATGTACATGATTATTTACAGAAGCATTGATGAATAGAGTATGCCTTTTATGCCATTGTTTAGTTATCTCCGTTCATCATGGTTTCTTGATTCCTTCTATTATTTCCATTATATTTATGCTATTTTCTTCATTATGAATCTAATAGGAGGGAAGTTTGATCTGCATTAAAAATCTCTTGTACTATTTTCACACACTCCACATTCCACTGAATTTAGTACCCACTTCACATTCCACTGAATTCAGGAGCGTCCACATCTCAGTGGCCAGATTCATCGATTGGGTGGTATACTTTGTCCATGGTAAATACATACATTTGGATGACAGAGTCTGAGTCTTATGCTTATTAATCACAGGGTGGAATTTAGGGAGATGGTACTCCTTTCTGAACTCTAAATCAAAGTCTTTGACCATTAGTGAGTAAGTTCCAAAATATAATGGGACTGTAGAGTCCGAAGGAGCTTTGGAAGAGGCCAAGGTAGCTGACATTGCTCAAATTATAATAGGGGTTTTGTACACTTGTGAAGATCCTCCAAAGGAGGCCATGGTTGTTCTAGTGAGCTCATTGGATCTATAATTAACTCCAAAGTATATTGGTAAGTTAATGTGGTCCCCGAGTTAATAATGTAATTTTGTTTATTTGATGGAAGGTCGGAGTGTCTATAAAGTTGAAAGGGAGAAAAGCTTAGCAATGTTATACTTTGAATATTAATAATAAAAATGCATTGTTCATTGCAAGATGAATAAGGACATAGTCATAGGGAGCTATGATTCCACGAGAGAGAGGTTAAAAGGGGCTAAGCCAATTTAATATATTTTATTCACCCATCTTTGAATTAGTTTGGAACAATGGTTACGTGAGCTTCTCGGGGAAGCCACAAGGTGCATTATTGCATGAAAATATATAAACCATGATTTGGTTCTTGGGGGTTTCTCACTCATTTTACATTTGTTCCTCATTCATTCTTTCTCACTCTTGTTCTTCTTTTTGGTATGGGAATGAAATTTTGGAGGAAGAGAGTCATTGCTAGTTGGTTGTAGGGAACTATTAGTTATTCCAACAAGAAATTAATGCATGTGTACATGAGATGATAGCAATTGTGAAAGAACACTCCACAATGGAGAATACTTGGAGATTCCAACATTGGGATTCTCTGACCAATTACATTGGAGCTTGGGAAGGAAGTGAAACAACCTGAGGGAATGCATTGCACAGAAGGGAGTTCATTTATTTGGGTTTTTCAAGTTAAGGGAGAAATAGAGTTGGTAATATGGGATTTGTTGTGTGATTGAGCAAATTGTGAGAGATTGATAGTTGATTGATGTGTGTGTTTTAGAGTCTTCCTAGGGACCTGTCCTTGTGGATTCATAGCCTCAACGCAGGGGTATCCTATTGTAGAGATTGAATGTGCAATAAAGGTTAAGGTTGGGTGGAACATCTGACATCTGCAACCAGTTGGTGAATATTTTATTTGTAGATAAGTTCTCTGTGACTCATATATTTATGTTGTGTTATATGTTCTTGTTTGAAAAAATGGAATATAGTGATGATCTAGATTATTTTCGACACGAAATGAGAGTGGAGATATAATAAAGAAATGCACAGAGATATCGCGTATATCCAATAATATAACATAAATATATCAGAGATGCAACCATAAACATAGAGATACAGTAATACATGATTTCTATTAATGAAAGAAATGTACAGAGACTGTAAAAATACAGACTGAAATACTCACTAGAATGGTGGCAGCTTATCTCTGAGAAGAGATGTGACAGCTACTTGCATTCGTAAGAAGATGATTACAATGAGGCTTTGAAGGACTTTTTACAATAAACCGGAATGCCAAAAACCCTAGACATCCAAAACCTAACCCTAGGATATGAAGCGCCAAAAGTCATGTGGGCCCCGTTTGGGTAAGTTAGTACATCAACTTCCCGGGGTCGTAACTTTTGCATACGATCTTCGTTTTAGGCGTATGATAGCTCGTTGGAAAGGTATCATCAATGAGATTCATTTTGGGGTCTCAATCATACCTTTGGATATCGTTGAGAACCTTGATCTCGAAAAAACCCTCATTTAGGCCCTCAAAATGGCCCCGGAAGTTAAAACCTACTAAAAATAGTAAATTGTCAGAATTGCTAGAAAATTGTTTTGAGCCAGTCGAAAAAGGTGGGTGGCCATCGATATCCACCTGGATCAATCCTCCTTCCTTAGGAATCAATGGTCTCCATTGCGTTGAGTTCCCTGGGGAGAGGGAAAAACGTTTGTTGGATCTGCGTCTTGGTGAGCTGCTTCTATTGTTGGAGACATCACGCTGCTTAGTATGTGGAAGTCTATCATGATATTATTGAAGCTGAGGTTGTTCAACAAGTTGAGATGCATAAGATGAATGTGTGCAGAAGGAATCTTTGTGCTTTGTTGCAACCTTGTCGACCTGCTTCTATTGGATAGAAGGTGCAGGGCGCGAGGCTGTAGTGGTTGCAGTGTCCTTATGTTCCTATTTTGAATAGATTGTGAAGAAGCTAAATTTTGCAGTATGAGATACTACCTTGCGACACTTTTTAGGTGGAACAATAGTTGGAACTACCTCTGGTATTCTGTAGAGATGACCCCCCAAAGTAACAATGACACTATGGAGACGAGACTCATAAACAACATGGCGTCTCCACATATATGGTTGGCCCAAGAGAACATCACAGACATTCAGTGGGAAAACATCACATAATACCTCATCCTTGAAGTGTTGGATGTCGAATGACAATCGACACTATTGGCTGACATAGAGATCTCGTCCTTGCTGAAGCCACCTGATGTTGTATGGCTGCGGGTGTGGTGTTGTCGGCAATCCCAATTGTTTGACGACCTCTTCTTAGATGAGGTTTTTTTGGCTTCCATTATCAACAATAAAATGCAGCGAGGTCCCCTTCACCCACATCTGTGAATGAAAAAGGCGCTCCCCCTCTTTAGGATTTGTTGGTTCTTCTGGTTGAATTGTTGTTGTCGCGATAATAACAGTGGGGTCTGTGTCAATGATCTGTCCTTTACCAGTATTTTCAGAATCAGATTCTGAATTAGGGTTTGGCTCCTTGTATTTGATCTCGGCCACCAATGACTGTTTTGAGCAACATTCATCGGTGTTGTGCTAGGGTATTTTGTGGAAATCACACCATTTTCTGGTGTCCTTCTTTTTCTTCCCGTGACCCTTCTTTTCCTGTGTCTTGGAATGGTTTTTGAGAGACTGTTTGTTAAGGTCATCTTTGTCATACTTTGGTTGTTGCAGATTTGTAGACCCGAATTCTCGTTTGTTCTAGTGCTTAAATTTCTGCTCAATTTTAATAGCATATCGATAAGAAGCACTGAGTGATGAGATGTCCAGAAAATCCATTTCAATCTGGATGTATCTGTGTAGATCCCCATGGTATTTCAGAACCAAATGTCGCTCAGAGTCTTTGATACCCATCTTGGTGCGCAAGGTATGGAAGGTATTGGTGAACTCTGGAACTACTTGGCCCCTCTCTTGCCACAGTGTGGTCCATCTCATGTACTGGTCCTCATAGTTACCAATAGGGTAATACTGTTCCTTTACCATATCCACAAAAGAATCCCAAGTGGGATTGGCCCCATATATTCCAGACTCCTCTGTGGAACTTTTCTCCCAGTAAGTTTCCCATCAATGTTTGACATGAGGGAGAGATTTAAAGAGTGTGAAGGTGATCTTTTCTTTGTCGGAAAAATTATGAACAGAGAAATAACCTTCTGGCAGAGTTAACCATTTTTCTAGGGCTTCTGCATCTATCTGTCCTTCAAATATAGGACTATCAAAATTAAATTGTACCTTGAAAGGCAAGGTGCCTCCAAAGTGGTTGCTTGATGAAGATGCATCTGATGCTATTGGAAGACGTTGAAGGATGTGGGAAAAATTCTCCACCATTTCGTCCCTCTGTCGCATGAGAGCTTGCTCAAGCAACAGATTGATAGGATCGTCTGCTCCGTCGTTTTTATTTTCTTCCGCCATTGAGGGTTTCTTGGGTGTGCGAGTGTTATTGTCTTAAAGAGAGACAAGCTCGAGACCCAACTTTCTATACTCGGACCTCGTCGGGGACATGCATTGAAAAACGATCAAGAGCAGCCTGCTCTGATATCACTCATCCAGATTATTTTCGACACGAAATGAGAGTGGAGATATAATAAAGAAATGCACAGAGATATTGCGCATATCCAATAATATAACATAAATATATTAGATATGCAACCATAAACACATATATACAGTAATACATGATTTCTATTAATGAAAGAAATGTACAGAGACTGTAAAAATACAGAGTGAAAGACTCGCTAGAATGGTGGCATCTTATCTCTAAGAAGAGATGTGACGACTACTCGCATTCGCAAGAAGATGATTACAAAGAGACTCTGAAGGCATTTTTACTATAAAACGAAATGCCAAAAACCATAGACATCCAAAAACCTAACCCTGGGAGATGAAGCGCCAAAAGTCATGTGGGCCTCGTTTGAGTAAGTTAGTACATCAACTTCCCGGGGTTAGAACTTTTGCATACGATCTTCGTTTTAGGCATATGATAGCTTGTTGGAAAGGTATCATCGAGGAGATTCATTTTGGAGGCTCAATAATGCCTTTTACTATCATTGAGAACTTCGATCTCTAAAAACCCTCATTTAGGCCCTCAAAATGGCCCCAGAAGTTAAAACCTGCTAAAAATAGTAAATTGCCAAAATTGTCAGAAAATTGTTTTGAGCCAGTCGGAAAAGGTGGGTGGCCACTGATATCCACCTATATCAAGTGATGATGAAGAATAATATCTCTCCATAGCCATGGAAACAAAGTTTGTTGATGAAGAAAATGAAAATAATCATAAAGAAAGGCCATATCTAGAAGAAGAAGATCTTGAAGCATAAATTGTTAGTTCCTTAGAAGAAATAAACAGGCTTAAGAAAAATAATATAAAGCAGAAAGAGAAATTGCATAAATATGAAGAGGAGTATCATGATCTTGAAGAAACAGAGAAGACAATTATCATCCTAAAAAATCAACTAAAAGAGAGAAAAAGGATAAAAAAAATTGGTGAGAAGGCAACTGAAAGAAATGGAAGAAAATTGCAATAAGCTAGAAGCTGAAATCGTTTTCTTAAGAAAATAACTGAAGAAAACAATTGATAAGTTGAATAGAAGCTTGAAGTTTATAAAGAGTAAAGAAATATTAGATAATATTATAAGTTTCCAAAGGCCTCTATTCATCAAGACATTTCTTGGTTACAATGAAAAACCAAAAACCCTCGAGGGAGATGCAAGCACTAACGTCACAAGGCCATCAGGAAAATAAAATGAAGAAAAGCCTAGAATCTATGTCAATATTCTCAAAGGCTCCATCAACCATGAAATAAACAACATAAAAGGAAATGATGACCAGTAGAAACCTGATTATTCTCATAAGAACAACAAGAATGAGTTCATAAGAGTTGTTCCACCAAGAAGGCCTTTCACAAACTGGTATCAAAATCTCTTTCTTCACTATTGTTTTTCTTGCAATAATTTTGGTCATGAGGAAATAGATTATAGAGATTATGATAGAAGTGATCATGTGAGATATAGAAATATAGGTTCTTATAAGACCTCAAAGGATGACTGTCTGAGCAACAAAACCAAAAGTTATCATGGGTTTGCTAACATAAAGTATAATTCATTTGCTCTTGTAATTGGTTATGATATTGAACGTTATAAGTGCAATAACTATGGGAATATAGAAAATTATTGTAGAAGCACCTTAGTAGGACATCCTAAATGAAACAGGAAAGAAGATGTTCTTTCCAAACATAAAGAAGAAAACTCAAAGATTTGGAAAAGGAAGAAAAAGAAAGAAACAGGGAGAGATGAAACTGTTTTTTATGAGAAAGGATGTGATAATCTAGATGAAGATGGCAGGGAGATTCATTATTTTGATCATCACTCGAAAAATGTACACCCCATCTCTAGAAAAGGTAAAGTTGGGACATTTCCTTGTGAAAATGGAAATTCAAGTTTACAATACTCGTCTGGACAAGAGAAGTCATCTACTTGGTCCTTGTCAGAAGTGAAGGTGGAGGGAGAAACAAATTCAAATAAAGTCAATAAGAAAGCTTCGCCCTATTCATAAGATCAATGTCATGAATTTGGAGTGGAAGTTTTGATCAATAAAAACAATCAAATAGAAGGATCAATGTTGGATACTTGTAGAAGAGACATCCTGGATAATGATTAGTTGAATATATACTTTTAATTTGCACATTGGAGTTCTTGAAGGGAATAAAAATATTAGGGGGAGCAACCCTTTGTCATTGATGTCAAAGGGGGACAAGTTGTAGACAGAGGAATAATTGTATACATAAGGAAAGTTGCAAATAGGGGGAGTACCAAAGTTGAGTAAGGGTTGTTATCAATGACAAAGGGGGAGATTGTTTGAAATATTATTCTAATACCTTTCCAATGGTATATGACATTCCCTCTAACTCGCTAGGAATGAGGAGACATAAAAAAAAATGTCAAACAACCCATCTAGAAAATTTAGGTCGACTCAACTGGTCATTCCAGTTCGGCCGTGAAAGCAAGGACATAAATACTATAAATACATGATAGCTATGAGCATTTGTAGTGCAACCAAGAAATATATCAAATCTAAGGTGCGTAGAAATGATCTGACGTGAGCTAAAGGAGATGGGATGTTTTTTTTGGATCTAAAGGTGTGCAAGAGAAGTTTGAGGAGTTTTCTAGGGATAATCTTGTTCTTAAGGTGCACTATGAAGGACTGAAGGTATATATTGATACTACAATGTGCATTGTTGTGAGGTTGTGATGCTACAATGTGCGTTGTCTTGAGGTTGTGATGTAGTGCGAGATCATATCCTGGAAATGATGTTATGAAGCTCGTTAGAGCATGAAGGCTACATGTGACAAGGGTTTGAAGGATTGTCTGTGGAATGAAGCATGCAAGTGAAGTTAGAAGTGCTTTGTGTATGAAGATATTGAATTGGTGTCTACAAATATCTTGTTGATTTAATGTTCAGTAGATGGGATCAATGTCTCCAACGGATTGGTGCTTGCAAATATTGTAACAGTAGGTCGGTGCCCACAGGTGTTGCTGAGTTGTTGCTCAGTTGAGGAGATTGGTGTCTCCAGTAGGTTGGTGCCTACATCTCGCCGAGTTGGTGCTCAGTTAAGGAGACTATTGTCTCTAGTAGGTTGGTGCCTACAATCTTTGTAAATGTCCTATAGACATTTATAAAGATAAGTCTTATGATTTTCACTTGATTGGTTTTCCATGTTAAACTCTATGCATTGTAGTTTAAGTTTATATGTGATTATTGTGTCTTAGCTAATTAATGATTGATGAGTGGTTAAATAAAGTAAAAAATGTCTTATATTGATTCACCCCCTCTTAATATAAACATAAATTCAACATTTATGCATCCCAAAACTCATGCAGGAGAGAATAGAGACGAATCGAAATAGGAGTAACAATAAAATCTTTTTTTTAAAGTTGAATCTTTCAATCGAAGGCCTAAAATAAATAAATAAATAAGTATAGCCAATTTTCAAAGGCCCTATCTCAATCCTCTAAAGTGGTGACTTGTATGATATTATTAAAGAAGCATCTACGACTTTAGGGAAACTCTCCATTGTGAAGGTTTAGTGAAATTATGAGCGCTGCCCCAAGGAATTGGATTAAATCATTCAAAGCCTTTTTTCAATATGTTTCTTCAAGAGATTTTAAGGGAAGCTTTAAAAGACAACCAAACTCAGAAATATGTTACTAAAGCAGGACACAACACGGAGGAGATGGAAATTGTTAATATCCTGGTCAGAGTTGGCAAATGTTTGAAATGATTGCTCAAGAATTATCATGGACGTAGTGGGATGGAACTGGAGAAAATGAACCAGGAACCATCTCGTAGAGATTCTCTACATAGTTAAAGGCGGAGGAAAGGCCACGCTATCAATAAGAATACTGCCACGAATTGACATTATTGTGCCATGAGATCGCCGTGGATGGTGCCACAAGAGCTCGTGAGGGTTCCAGGAAAGACCAGAGGTGTATAACGAAATGCAGGTTATTCTTTGCTCGGTTGTATGCAGAGATGGTTCTACCAAAGTGGGAGAAGTATCGCATATTTCCTTTTGAGGGAGAGCACAAGTGCATAAGAGGGGACGGCCACGATTACGCATTGGGGAGCCGAAGATATTGCAGCCTTCTGGTGTGAGGCAGTTGGGGTGTGAGGCAGTTGGGGTCTGAGGCAGTTGATTGATCGGCGCTCGTCATTACAACAAAGGATGCCACGCTATCGTGATTGATCGGCGCTGGACATTACAACAAAGGATGCCACGCTATCGTGGTCAGGACAGGGCAATCCTTCTCTCGATTACAGATTCTGTGCATCCAACGGCTACTAAGCAAAGTTAATGGAAATCAAGGATTAGATTGCAGATTCTGTGCATCCAACGGGGACTAAGAAAAGTGGATACTAAGCAAAGTTAATGGAAATCAAGGATTGATTTTCTTCAATATTCGTTGGATGGACGAAATCTACAATCAAATTATCTTCATAAGATAATTTGTATCTTGATGTAGATTCTGTGTATCTAACGAAGCAAAGTCAATGGTTGATTTTATTCCATATCAGTTGGATGGAATCTGGAGAGTACTACACAGTAATCTTTATCTCTGGATACAGATTCTGTGCATCCAACAGACAAGGAGCAAAGTCAATGAAAATCAACGGTTGATTTTATTCCATATCCGTGGAATGGATGGAATCTGGACAGTACTATAATAGAATCTGCATCAACAGGCACGAAGCAAATTCAATGGAAATCAACGGTTGACTTTAATTCATATCCGTTGGATGGACAGAATCTGGATAGTACAGTGTTTATGGTGTGGGCGACTGATCACAGAAGAGGTGCGGCCATTAATTGCAGAAGGGTGCAACCATATCGGAGTGAAGGGAGGAACCACGAGATCGTTGAAGGGATTGGAATTTGACTGGATCGTAGAAATCCCATTGGTGCTTTGGATCCATATCCACGGTTCTTGTTCCACAAGATTGCAGAAGGGTTCGACCAATTCGCAACAATGTAATGAGACTGTAGTGAGGGTTCAACCAGATTGTATTGTGCAAGTGCATCGAGAAGGAATGCAACCATATTGCAGTGGTAGTACGACCAGATCGAAAATCTCTCTTTTTGCTTAACTAACATCTACATCATTCGTGGCCACAAGATCTACAGGGATGGCTTGGTGATTTTTGTGTAAGTTTACTAGAGGATTTAAGGCTAGAGGATTTTTTTTGTCTGTCTTTTTAAAGGCTGGAGGATTTTCCTTGTATTTCCTTTTAAGAAACTATTTTCGGAAGATTGAATATAAGGAAAAGTAAATTCATGACCAATTTATTTCACTACTCATTATTGTTCAATGTTACATTCTCCTGATTTTTTTAACTGTATATTCTTGTTAAAGGTGGGAATTAGTTGAATGTCAATCGTCCGTCATGAATAATATTGCAGGTACATGTTCTTTATCATGTGTACATGTAAATTCTTTCTATTCATGTTATTCAAATATGCTAATGTGATTTATGGTGAAGAATTATGAATTAATGTGATTTATGATGAAGAATTATGAATTTATTGTTGTTTCCAGTAATGAAACTACATTTCTATAATCAATTTATTTTCTACTGCTATTAGATTAGGAGTAGACGTAGGTCAAAGTAGGATTGAATTTGCATAATAGATTATAAGTGCATTAAGAATTTATAATAGTTTAAATGAGCAAGTCTTTCTTTAGAGAGAAATCCATTTAGTTAGCTGCAACTAGGCCCATGTGTGGAGATTGCCATACCAAACGAGAGAAAGTCTAATTGGGATCTACCATCAGACAATTCTCCCTTTGCTGGTATGAGAAATTTTCCCACGACTATAGTAAGTTAGAGATAAATGGAAAGGATTTCATATGCTCCACCATCCTAATAAGGTTTAAGGGGTCGAGTGTGTTACACTCTACTATGGGTGATGGGTTTATTCATTAAATAGAGAATGGTAGAGTGGTCATCATGTAGAAATACAAGATAGCCTATTATGTAGTGATGAAACTTATTTAGAGAAAAAACAACAAGAAGAAATTATTTTTCTATTATTGTACAATTGAGTTTCATAGGCTTTAGGTTCTTCTTGATGAAATATATAGCATAGGGTTTTTGTTCGTTTCATTGCTTGAACATTGCTCCAATGGTGGTGTCTGAAGCATCAATGAATATATAAAATGGTAAGAACCTATTTGGACCTCTTAAGGCCAATGTTGCAAACAACTTGTCTTTCAGAGATTCAAAATTACACTAACATTGATTACTCCAAGTAAATTCTACATTTTTGGAAAGTAATAAAAACAAAGAGAATGCAAGTTTTGTAAACTTTAAGTGACGATAATAACCAACTTGTCCCAAGAAACTACATACATATTTTTGTATTTTCATAATAGGAAGGGTGACTATTACCTCATTTTTTTCTAGATCCACTTTGATACTTGTAAGAGAGATATGGTGACCCAAAACAATTCTTCTAGTTAGTAGCATATAACATTTTTCATTACTATGGGAGAGGTTCGCCTCCTTTCACATTTTGAGCACCTTCTCCAAAGTAGACAAAGATTCTTCAAATGTATTGTTGTATATTGTGAGATCATCCATGTATAGCTCTACACAATCATGAATTAATTATGAAAAGATACCAAGAATAACACATTGGAAGGTAGTTGGTTCATTGCAGAGTCCAAAGAGAAGTACTCGATAGTAAAGTGCTCCCCATGGGCAGGTGAAAGTGGTTTTTTCTTGGTCCTTGGGGAAAATTTGGATTTGATTCTATCCATCGAACCCATCGAGGGAGGAGAAATATTTCTTCATTGCTAGTATGTCAAGGACCTGATCAATAAAGGGTAACGAGAAACAATCTTTTTGAGTGGATTTGTTTAGCTCCCTATAATTGACACATATTCACCACTCCGCATTTTTCTTTGGAATGATCGCATGTGGTGAGACCCATTGGCTATCAAAGATAGTGTATATAAAGTTCACAATAAACATCAACTCATCCTTTACTATTTCTCATAGGGCAGAACTCATTATACACTAGGGTTGTTGAATAGGTTAGGAGTCCTCTTTTATATAAATGTGGTGAGTGAAAAGGTCTTGATGGATTCCCTTCATATTAGTATAGTCCCAGGAAAATGCATCATTGTGATCTTGTAGTAGTTTAATTAGTTTCCCTTTCTGTGAGGTTGCAAGTTCATAATTGATATTCAATATTCTCCCTCAGTCAATCTATATTGGTATGATAGTGGATTTGGTTATGTCATAGAGAGGAGTGGGTATAGTGTCTATTGTTATGGATAGATTGGCCAATGGATAGTTTTCTTGAGAAACTACGTCCATGATATGATTGAGGAACTGAGAAGTTGATCATGAGAATGAGTAAGAATTGGTTATGATGTTATTGATTACATCATCCTTAGTCTTTTCCTTGAAGGAGAGATATTGATATAATATAAGCAATTGATGGGCACTCTCATCATCATTATCCTCACCTTCCACCCATATAGGCATCTCTTGGTCTATTCTTGGTTTGGAAGGTATGTATAGAGTGATTTTCTTAGTATAATTGTCATGGGAGATGGTCATGTCATTCGATATATAACCAATATAAGCATCAATAATGGACAAACATGGAATCCCTAGGATCAAAGGGTATCCTCCTAAGTTGGATTTGGGATGTAGAACCATAAAATCTATGGGATTCCCACAAGAATTCATGAAAATCACTACATCTTCTAGAGTTCCCTCAAGTTTAATTGTGGATCAGTCGGCTAGTTGAAGGACTATGGGTGTTTATCATAAGTTGGACAATCTAATATTTTTCATATTTTCCTTTGTCATCACATTGATGGAATCTCCAAAGTTGATCAGAATGTTAGGGTAAGTACATCATTAATTTGGACATATACTATAGGGATCCCAAGATCTAAATAGTTGGTAGTAAGGATTTTCCCAAGCATCACATTTGCTTGTTTCTCGATCACTTAAACAGTCTGAGGATACTTTCCTTTTCTTCCTAGTTTCCTTAAGCATAGTTCTCTAATGGGTTTGATATATATGGAAACATCCATTATCCCTTCAAATAGTGGGATTATTACACATGTTCTTTAAATATCCCAATAATTCAAACTTGGATTTAGTGGGGAGTTTGTCTAGGATTAACCTCTCTTGATAGGGAGGAAGATGTGCAGCTCTTGTGGATTGTAGTTGGTACGAGGTTTCAGGAGGAGTGGGATGAAGTGTTGTGGGAGATTTGTCACATAATGATTTATTGTAGGATCTTGAACTTATCCTCATCATGTTCTATGATGACAGGATAAGTTCCTTTATTGAGAGTTCTCCATGATCGTAACTAAATATCCTATCGTTCCACAGAGGACATAGCATAGGTAGGGTAACGAGGCAACTAGATAGTATAAGTGGCCTGAGCTTGTTTATTATTCAAGTTAGCAGTGGGATATGTAGGAATTTGTGGTCATGGAAACATGTTATTCACAGGAAATTGGATTTGTTGCTACATGGGAAACTGCATAGGTGAAACTTTTGGTTTTTGAGGCAATTGTATGGGGTTTGTTATTGACTCCCAAAGCATGGATCCTTTCTTCCACAAGATATTTTGGGTTGGATGAGTCATCCGTTATTGGTGAGGGATGGAGGGGTAGAGAGGCTGAGGGTGATACTATAGTTGTAGGTTAGTCCAATAAGGATTATAACATTGCAGAGGGTCTGAGGCCATACCTAGGTGATGGAGTTTCCAAGATGTTGTTGATGGGTTTAAAATGGTTTGTCAAGAAGGTATGGGAGAACGCTCGATGGAAGGTCCCAATTAGACCTACTCTCATTTGGAATGGCATTTTCAACCAGTATATGGGCCTAGTTGCCACTCTAAACTATCATCTAAATATGAATCTGAGAACATAATGTTCTCATATGAATTAAAATTTAAGACTAAATTAACTGATGATGTCTATTAGTAATTTAAATGAAATTATAATCTATTATTTTCTATCCTGATCGGGAGCAGGCTAATTAACAATGAGTACAGTGGGAGATAGTTCCATTGGGGTAAGAAATAGTTCATATATTCCAATGATGGATGACAACAATAATGTTGCAGACACATTTACAATTAGTTGTTGAAGTCATTCATAACATCATATCTATACTCATCAGTAAACATATGACAACATAGGCATCAAGAATAAAGTGAAGAAATAATTCATACAACAAAATTTTATGATAGACAAGAATAAGATAAATGCACCAATAAAAGCCTCATATAGATTTGTTGGATAGTTAGTTTGGACAGTTGGTTGTCATTGATGTCAACCCTTGGAGATTGATGTCAACCCTTGGAGAAGTCTGGAAGAACCAGAGATGCAATCGATTCAACCCTTGGAGAAGTCTAGAAGATGTAGATATGTGGACAAGATCGTTGGATAGTTGGTTGTCATTTGTATGGTCGATATTGTTGGTAAGTTGATTGATACCATCCATAGAAGAAGTTCGAGAGATGGGTGTAATTGACAAAGTCTACAAGAAGGCCCAAAGCTGTGGTTGTGGACCTGCAGTTGTTTGAGGAATTTGAACATGAAGGACAACATAAATGCAGGTAACATACTCATGGATGGATGGTTCTTCTCATTTCGTTTCCATTGGTAGGTGATACACCATGTGGTTCCTCACGGTTGAGGAGTTATGGCCTCATGAAGTAGGAATCCCCAAAGAATGGTTAAGAAGCCCTAAACAGTTACAAAGTCATTAATTAAGGGAAAAGTGGTTGTAACAAGAAAGTACAGGTTGAACCTAAAATGAGGAAAAAGGGTAAAACACTTATGACCCTAAAGTTAGGAAAAATGGTAGAACAGTTATGACCCTAAAATCAGAAAAAAAGGGTAAAACAATTATGGCCCTAAAATTAGGAAAAAGGGTAAAACAATTATGACCTTAAAATTAGGAAAAAGGGTTAAACAACTATTACCCTAAAATTAGGAAAAAGGGTAAAACAATTGTAACAAGAAATCAATTAAGGGTAAGTGGTTACAACAAGAAATTAATTAAAAGTAAAGTGGTTACAACAAGAAATTAATTAAGGGTAAAGTGGTTGAAAATAAGTTACACGGGAGAGTATAAATACACATCAAGAGTCTCCCATTCTTACACACAAGTTCATTGAATATATATCTAGTGAACACTTGATATATTGGCAAATATGAGGTAGTGAGGATGAGGTAAAGTAAAGGGGTTTCTTGTTCCAAGTTGCAACAAGGTATGATGATGCAACAAGGTTGTTATAGGATTAATGATTTTTTTATATGCATGTTTTGAAGGTTATATCTTGGTGATGGTATGGTACATGTTGAGGTATATTTTGGTGATGTTATGGTTCATATTTTATGGGATATATTTTGGTATATGGTTGATACATATCATGAGTGATATGACACATGTTTGAGTTACATAAATTATGGATGTTGGCACATTTTTGGTACATGGTTTAGATGCATACATTGATGACGTTATGGCACATGATTGGTGATGTTAGTACATTATGAGACACATCTTGGCGACGTTACGGTTCATAGTTTGATGCATGGTTTGGAACATGGTTGAGGCACATATCTTGATGATGATAAGGTGCATCGTTAGAGGCACTTGTTGGTGATCTTGGTCCATGCTTGAGGAATTTCTTGGTGATGTTGGGTTCTTGGTTGAGATATGTTCTTGGTGATCCATGTGAGTGGATATAGTTTCATTGATGTTGAGTATCAGTGGAAGTGACAGGTTGTTGAGACAATGTCAGTGACAGATTGACAGTGGTAGTGATTGTGGTAGTGACAGTTTGGTCTACATTTATATTTTAGGGTTGTAGGAAGGGGAAAGGAGAAGGGGTTGTAGCCTCCATC
The DNA here is from genome assembly GCA_000966675.3 of Picea glauca. Taxonomy (NCBI): domain Eukaryota; kingdom Viridiplantae; phylum Streptophyta; class Pinopsida; order Pinales; family Pinaceae; genus Picea; species Picea glauca. The sequence goes on along the minus strand of JZKD02S2222751.1, from coordinate 2,187,721 downwards.
TTATTAGTGTTGGACAACTCATCGAGTTGGAGATTCCTTCAGGTTGGAACTTGTAAACTAGGGAGTTGGATCCTCCTTCTAGTTGTAGCTAGTAAATTAGGGAGTTGTAGCTTCCTTTAGGTTGAATACTATAAATATGGGATTGGAGCCTCCTTCCAGTTGGAGCTATAGAATTTGTAATTTGGTGATTCCTATGAATGTATTCTTGATATATATAAAAAAGAATTATGTGGTTTTATCCCATTTGAGTTTCTACGTAAATTATGGTGTATTGTGTATCTGATGTGATATTATTTATTTGTACTACTTATGGTTATATTCTCATGATATATTGGATGCAATAATAATGATATATTGTTGATAAAGTTGAAGTTTGAATATTGTTATTGAAGGTGGTAAAAAGTGCTCATACTGATTCATCACCCCCCCTCTCAGTATTTCAACAACATCCACTAAAGTCATAATTTCTAGAACGCCTCTTACTTTTTATTCATTCCAAAGTAAGAATACTATATGTCATTTACAAAGGGAAAAAGTATCTCTTTCATCGCAACATTCTCTTTTATAAAATAAGATGAGGTTGTTCATATTTTGTAATTGTCATCATGTCAAATGACTGTTATAGTATTTAGTTTCACATTCTTGACTGGGATTTTACAAAATCACTAATGACCAAAATAAAGAGATTCCATTACAAATATAATGATTAATAGGTCTTTGATTGTTTCATCTTGTCTCTATACTCCTTCCAGATATCGTATTCCTTCAAGATAAAATCCACTCTACTCACTTGCATATTTCCCATATCTATCTCACTGTCACAGATATAGATTGTCACCTTTACCTTCAGGCTCTATTATTTACTCTAAATAAAGTATTTGTCTAGTGAGATTAGATTTATAGGACTTATGAGCTTTTCTCCAGGATGTATTTATTTAAATCATTGATTTCTTCAATCTTTTTCCTACTGAAATCTATCTTGTTTTCCACATCCTTTATCCTTGACTTAGTTGGGCTTGCTTCTTCCAAGTCATCCATAATATCCAGTCCAAATTCTTCAAGTATGCTATCATAGGATTTCCACAATCTCTTGCATTCCTTGGTGACTATATCTTGAGTGATTTAAAAATAATTTATGATGGGCTTCCAAGTATCTAAGAGGACATGGTCCTTGATATTCTTCCCGGTTGTATAGACTGGTGGGGTACTGCATGGATATTTATACATATCTTTCCAATCTATAATTTTTCAAAGGAAGTTTGATACTTTTCATATTTGTTCCTTGAGACTTCCAACCGATTACCAAGATTGAATTGGTCTCTATGCCCTTTTAATTTCATTCAATATGCAAAAGGATTTCTTTTGTACATTCATGAGCTCTTCATTAGGATCCCTAGCTTCTTCTTTGATAGTTTCCAGGATGATAGCTGCTTTTTTATTTTCTTATATGGTCATCACAAGGATTTGATTATCTTGCTGCAAATTTATAATCATATATTCCAATTTCTCATTATAGATGCTCACCTCCAAGCATTTTGCTTGTAATTTTGTCATTTCTTTTGCATTATTGGTCTTGAGTTTCCCCTTTTCCTATGAGTGTGTAATAATAAGAGCATGAAATTATTCCTAATGTAATCTCTTATTTGTATTGGGATTCTTTTCAAACTCATCATTTAACCTGTCTCCTTGAAGTTGTAATTCCCTTTCTAATTCTTCTTTGTGTATCTATTCTGCTGTGTTGGATTCTTTCTTGAACTCATCGGACAAATTTTCCCTTATTTTGTTTAGAGCTAATTCTACCTCAATTACTCTGGCTCTAGATATGTCCAGTGCTTCTCCTATATCATATACTGACATAGAATTTTCACCTGCAAATGAATTTAGGGTTGATGTTGTTTTATAGCAATTTATTTTCTATCTAGGCATGTCTTATATTTTATGATTCTCTCAAAGGGTTCCTTATTGGGTACAAATTCTCCCCTTTTTATCTTATTTATTCTCCTCTCAATAGCCCCAGTTTTATGGCTATAATAGTATTCACCTACATCCACTACAACATCATCCAACCCTATCTCTTGATATGTGTAAGAAATATTTCCTAGAATGGCTACTAGAGGAGTGCATTCTTCAATATGAATGGTAATTATAATTGCATCAGTGTTTGATGAGACTCTACTTAGCTCACCTTTTTTTATTTTCTTTTCTTGCTCTGAATCTTCCTCTATTTATTTTCTCTTCTTCTTCAGTAGTTTCTCTATGTCTTTCTTTATATTCCCTCTTTTTCTTTTCTAGATCCATATCTTCTTTGGCTTTGATCAATTTTTCAGTGTCCCTTTCACTTCGTTCACCATTTTTCTTCAAGGTTTCATCTTGGTTGGTATTCTTCTTTTCCATCTCTACTTTTTTCTTTTGTTGATATATTTCTTCTGATTCTCTAGATTTATTTTCTCTATCTTCATTTGTTCTTGCTTGTCCCATTTCTTTAGCTTCCAATTTATCCTTTTCCTTCTCTAGTAACATTTTGAATTGCTCCCTCACTGTATCCCTCTCTTCATCTTCTTCCTTTTAGAGATTATTTTCCTTGATTATTTCACTTTGTGACCTTTGCAATATTTGTTCAAAAAAGAAATCATGCCCCTTTAGGCTCCATTTGCACAAACATATTTCCCTTAGGGCTTGGTATTCCTTCTCAACATGGGGTTTGTTGGACAAGGTATATCTTCCTACCTGTAGTGGGAAATTTGGCCAGTATTTCTTTTTTTTCTCTGATAGATAGAATGTGACCCATTTCTATATTGTTTGATATGCAATTTCCCTTGTTAAAAGAATTCCAGGCACATAATTGGGTAAGAGATGTGGCAGCCTAGTGCTTCCATACACCTTGATATAGGTATAATATTTTTTTACATACTAATCCCCTATCTATTTTATATTTTTTATGGCCCCTTGAGATATCCTGTGTGGGTAAACCCAAAAAAATCACTTTGTACATAGGGGCTAAGAAATAGTCACATCTATTATAAAAATATATTTTGTAATTAATATCCCATGGTTTCGAGCAATAGATATGAATTGGAGGTTGACTTGGAGTCCAAATCCATTCAAAAGCAGGGGAATGGTGTGCAGAGAAGATTGAATCAATAAGATATTCTGACATATAAAAGTTAGTTTTCTTCATACTTGTAGCTTCCTTAGCTCTATTGATAATGTTGAAAGCAAGGATGTTTTCCCATTTGAATGCTTGTCCTGTCTTCACCACTGTATATTCCATAAAAAACCATTCCATCCTAAAGTGTGTGTTGGTTTCCTCATCATACATTCGGCAAACCATTGTGTTCAACAACTTGTATGGACTCTTTAGATATTGCGTCGAGATATATCTTTCTTCCTTCTTAACTTGTCTCACCTCACCGACGTACCAATTTTTTGTTAAGTATTCAAAGTCTTCATTCTCTACCCTGAAATTCTCCAAGCTGGTTGTATCTTTTTGGAAGTAGGTGAAACACCACCAAGCTGCGTCTTTGTAGGGGAAAATCATCAGGAGAGTTGGCGAAGTGGGAATGTCACTTTTTCTGATACTATGATATTCATTTATGTCTTCTTCATTTGATGGATAATCCTCATTCTGAAATACACGATATATTTTATGATACCTTGGGCAGTGTTCTCTTCCGTCAGATAAATTGGTGTCTATAACCAGGATTGAGTCCAAGCTTATAATGGGTGTAGGCCCAACAACTTCTAGGTTCATCTCTCTCCTAGTTTATGCGTGGGACATCTTGTCAATTTGGTATATTGTTACACATAAAACTAAAATTAGTTTACCTTTGAATTGGTCACAGAAAACATTAAACCCAGAATATACAGTATACATACATGTCTACTTGAGGCTTCTGGGTAATTTTAATTTACTCTGCTATCACAATGTGAGAACTTACACTTTCACAGGATTCCATAGGTAAATGATGTATCAATTAGGTTTTAACAAGATCTTTATATTTTATGTTCCCCCCTTTAACCTGTAATAAACGTTTAGTGTGTTACAACTTAGGCTTGGTCAAACTTGTACAACTTCCATTAATTTCAAGAGAAATTATTTATGCTTGTTACCATTGGCTTATCGTCATGGTAATGTTATTAGGGCCTATGGGAATCGTGTTGAAATGTTTTTCGACTGTTTCATCCTCGAAAAGATTGATCGAAGGAGTGGTTTTTAAAAATTTAGAGTAGTTGTAATCTTACGATTACGACCTTTCTAAAATATTTATTTATTTCTCGAGTGTCATGCTGAGGGGGGGGGGTAGGTAATGCATGGAATTAATAAAGGCTTGATGTGTTAATGTTCCTTCATATAGCCCAAGACTTTATCATTTCATTAACGAACCTTACTTTTCTAATCGGGAGGATTCATCACATGAGAGGAGAGCACGTGGACAGTTACCTTGGTTGAAGTGATACAATAGAGTCGTGAGAAGATTTCATCAAGAAGAGGCATCGAAAGACGTGTATGGGGAGTTTAATATATGTCCCGACGATGGTGAATTTCCAATTATTAGTGTAAAGAAGGGGATAGTCGAGAAGTGACATCAAAGGGTAGAAAGGAAATGGATCATCGCATATTCTGATGATAGAAGGCACCTCCCTCGAAGATCATGCATTAATTAAAAATGTTTGTATGAAGTATATGAAATTTAGCGAAAGCATTCAATTCCCTTTAACATAGTAAATAATCGAGTGAGGGGTCCACCTTTGCACACTTGCAGTGATTAGTTCACAAAAAATTCAAAGGCTAATTCCCTCCTAACACGTGTACATGAATTAGAGGATGATGGGAAAACATATATGCTCTTATGTCGAATGGGGTATCATCATCAAGAGAAGTGGTTGGGAAAGGCATGGTTGCTAGGTGTGTTTCCTCTGCGATACCTACTCCCAACAGTATTGTTAAGACAATGTTTTTGTTAGAGAACAAATCAAGAAAAGTAAACAGTGTGACTCCAACAAGAAGGTTGGATGACCCTAAATTAATGCTCATATGGGTAAAGAGTTTGCACATCATTGTAGAAGGGATTCTTGAGAGAGATTAAGGTTTGAATTGAGATAGAGAGGAGCATATAATCAATTGTAATCTAAAGGATTTTGCATTGGTCAAACTTTCCTTATATCATCCTCAGTGATGATGAATACAAAAATAGTTTTATGAATGAATAGATAGTTAGGTTCATAGTGATAAGTACCTTGCTGAAATTTTAATAGGTAGGTGCCCACTAAAATCCTCTAATCTAGAGAATTTTAGCAGGTTTTTGTGGATGTCAAAATAGACCATTTTTGAGTGATGAAGACAACTTGCTCAGATTCTGCGTTTTGTTCTTTGTAAACTGATTTCAACCTTAGTAGAGATGGAAAACTTAGAGTATCATATGCCTATTCACATATTATACATATCTTGATGTTATTTAATGGACAATCCTTCAAGAGATGCTTATTTTTGCATTTGGGGAATAATATTGATAACGCCAATTCTTGTCTTGTAGGGTTTTTAGTTGTGAACTCAAGGAACTGAGTATATCAGTCTTAAAATATTATAATAGGTTTCCAATATATACTCTAATGATTCCTCTGCTAGATGTTTTAGTGATTATGGCTACCATATCTCTTGGTATCTTCCCTGTCTTATAAGTTCCTCTTGAGTACCTTTTGAAAAGGTCACAAATCCCACCATAGATTAGCTAGGAAACATATCCATATACCATTAGACTTATAATATCAATGCAGTCATCTTTGATTCCTCTCAACAAAATAATTCATATAGTTTCATCATCCAACTTAGTTTGTTTTGACCGTCATAAATTTTATTGGAACCATTCCACATAGTCCTTTAGGATCTCATCTTCCTTTTGGGTCATCTTGAAGATTTATTCTTTACAATCCATTTTCTTGAAATAGTCCTAATAATTTTTCATGAATGCTTCTTCATATCTTCCCATGTTCCAATATTGTTTCCACCGATTCCCATAAACTAATGAAGTGTTGTATTTTATAATGTGGCTTGCAACAACTTTAATTTCTTGGCATCTCTGACATAGTTGTATGTTTTTTAGATGACATCAAATTAAAAAAGAAACATGTTTGGATCCTCAGTTGCCATCCCTTTGAAATTTGGAAAAGTTGAAAGAGGAATATTCTTCATTTGTTCCATTCCCATAGGGTTTTTTATTGGGAATTCAAATGTAATTGTCTATTCCTTAATGATTTTTTCTCCTCCTTCTGCTTTCCTATTGTACCAAATTTTCTAAAGATCAGGCCTTTGCTATGTTATTGATTTTTCAAAAGAGGGGAATTATGTTGCTTCTTGAACTGTATTTAACTGTAATTGATCCAAGGGGATATTGATGGCCACCAACCTCTTCCACTGACTCATCACAGTTCTCCATCTTGGGAGTTTTTGTTATGATTTTTAGGTCCTAAAATTTTGGCCATTTTGAGTCGCTAAATGTTGTTTTTTGTCCATTATGGGGCCTGGAGTTTCCATGGAATTCCCAATACTTTCCAATAATTGTACTTCTAGACCATATCTTTCCATAGAGCTACTAAAAACCCCGAATGGATATTGTATGTGAAAATTTCACTCCCACAACGTTGATGAATCAACTAACCACCTCGGGGCCCACAAAAATTTTGGTGCTCCACCTCCTAAGGTTAGGATTTAGGACCTTTAGGGTTATTGATTTATTTTAAAAGTGTTGGACATATTTCCATTGATGTCATTATGATGTGATGATTTGTTGTTATGATGAATTGTCATTGTGATTTATCATAGATGAAATTGTCATTGATGACAATAGTTGATGTCATTATGATGTGATGATTTGTTGTTATGATGAATTGTCATTATGATTTATCATAGATGAAATTTTCATTGATGACAAGAGTATATCAGTCAGCAGAGAATGTCAAACAGTATGTAGAGATCAAAGCTAAGAAGGAAAAGCGCATTGAAAATATGCAGAGGATGAAAATGTCAAACAAGTATGACAGTGTGCCAAATATTAAATCTCAGAAGAGTTAGCGAATGAAGATAAAAGCTAAGAAGGAAGATCACATTGTAGAAATATCGTCGAATCGATGGAAAGACTGAGAAGTCAATCGAAGCAAAAGAAAATGTGAGAAGCCTTAGCAGCTGTCCGATCAAGATATTGACTGTGTTGATTGTCTCATATAATGGACGTCAGTCATATGAGTGACCATGGGCTTGATGACTATTGGAGGATTGGTCAACGATAATATCATGTTATCACCGTCGGATCTGCAAGCCACATCAACATAAGGGATGAATTGCGGAGAATGAAAGGAGAATTAAACGACTTGCTAGTTCCAATCCCGCAATTGGTCTAGATTGTCAAATATCATAAACTCAAATATCGACAATTTTGGTTGATCTAACAAACGATCAGATTAAGTCGGATTGAGTTGTGACCGTCGGATGCGCAATCTCCAGATCAAGTGTAGGGATAGATTGTGGATATTGAAAAGATAATTAAATATCGTGTTATTTCCAATCCCGCAATTAGTCAGGATCGCCAGATCTTATAACTTCAAAGATTGACGATTGTGGTTGACTCACAAACAACAAACAACTTCAAATTGCAGAGTTTGGGTGAGGAGTTAAAACACTCGGAATTTGTGGTTCTAAAATCATCCTTGATCGTGGATCCTCTTTGAGAGTCATCATAAATGTTGGATCATTCTAAGTGGGAGGACAGGATAAGCTAGAAGAAAATTCGTTGGATTTAATCCAAGACAAAGCAGCATCGTAGATAGATCAAGCCATCGATCTAAGATCATGATTGACGAATAACATTTAGTTCAAGTTAAAATATGTGAGGAGGTTACACTTCGGGGAATCTCATTTCGAAAGAATTGACAACTTGAAAAGTCGAATTACTCGATGTCCCAAAATCCAAAATGAATAAGGACCATCAGATCTAGAGAATATACGACAACCATTATATCAGAGAGATCTACGTTAGCAGACCATGTCAGCATGGACATGTGGCATACCACGTCAACAAGGATATGTCGCATACCACGTTAGCGTACCACATCAACAAGGACATGTGGCAGACCATGTTCAGTAGACCACGTCGGCAAGGACATGTGGCACAGTCAAATAATGGCAAGTTTCAAGATGAAATTGGCATTTTAGGTACATGCAAATCACGAATCTGAGTGACATGTGGCAACTACTCGGCTCGTACCATGTCATCAAGTGACGTAACTAAGTTACATCACTCCAGGAGTTTTACTTCAGGAGTTTTTCCACCAACACTTTCCCAAAGTCTCGAAGTCCCAAATGTCGAAGTCCCGAAGTGGACATGAGTCGTCTGATCTATAGATCACTTCGGGAGAATTCTCGATGGTTGATCTACTACAGTGGAAGGATAGCATAAGTGGAATTATTAATGGACAACAAGCAGTATCCACCATTTTATGGCTTACTCAGTAGGTGATCACTCCAGAGGAAAATGGATCAACGATTATCTGAACCTTCGAAGTCCTGAATGTCGAAGTCCCGAAGTGGACATGGGTTTTCCGATATGAAGAATACTTCAGGTGAATTCTCAAATGTTAATCAAAATACATTGGAAGGATACATAAGTAGAATAGCCGAAGTGTCAGAGTAAATGGTGGTCATCCATCTCATTTCTTGATTAAGTCCTAGCCTTCGGATTAACCAATGAAAGGATAAATGTAAGGATCGAATATGACCATTGATCTGGTTCCATGATATAAATGTGAATTGTCTGATTTGTTTGACAAAATCATATTTGAAAGGTTGAAAGTCCCAACTGGCATCCATCTCATCAGAAGATTAAATCATGACTGTTGATTATGATAAGTGCTCAAGCACTTGTTTGGCCTAGTTTCTGGTCACTGCCATTAGTCATATGGAATAAGAGATATACGGGTAAAAGATAATGCGTCACTTAAATTAATAAGCCTGTGGTTCTACGCCTATGATCATATGAACATGGTTTGAAGGAAGCGCATCATCCAGAGTTAATTCGACAGAGAGTTAACACTAGAACATTATAGAGAATCGATAAGAGATCGAATATGATTTTTTGGTGAACCGAGAACACAGTAGAAACATGAGTACGATCTAATGAGTCAATCCCTATATGTGATCAACTCATGAGGACAAATGAACAGATACAAAGTCATTATTAAAAGAGAGTTAAATCATGAAAAAATGAATAAAGAATAAAAAGGAAAATGATATTAATTAAATTTTAAAGATTATCATTTTAAATGAAAAGGTACAATGGTTCAAATATCAAAAGACACAATGATTGAAATTCACACCAGTTGGAAGACTATATAAACAAAAAGGAATGGTGAGAAGAGTGTAGTTGAATTTATTGATGTATATATATTTATATATAATGGATTGAATGATGATTCATTATATCATGTTGGTGCCTGTTTACAACATGGGTCTTGTATGAGGATTGGATTTCTCACAGCTCAGTTGGATATGAGATCAACAAGCTAGGACTTGTTATGAGGATTTGATTTCTCATTTCTTAGTTGGATCTGAGAACTACAAGTTGCGTCTCTCATAATTGTTTGAAGATGATATTAAAAGATTGATCTTATGTATTCATTCAAGTTATTTAAATAAATAAAATATTTATTCTTATATATATATATATATATATATATATATAGATAGATATATATATTGATTGAGAAAATGAAATAAATATTTCTTGTTCA
>JZKD02S2222751.1:2151340-2177850 GCA_000966675.3 Picea glauca | reverse complement strand
ACCCATTTTCAACAATTGGTATCATAGTGGGTTCCTTCAACACATTTTAAACACTGAAGGTAGATTCAAAAGAAATGGGTGGACAAATTGCTATCTCCACAAATGAAGTTCCCTTATTTGATGGAACAAATTATTTATCATGGAGAGAAAATATGAAAAGATATCTGAAGTCAAGAGGATCTGGAGTTTGCGATTCGGTAGTAAGTAAGCCCTGGCACTTAAATACTTCAAAGAGAAAATCAAAAATTGCAAATGAGGCAAGAAGAAATAATTCAGTATCCTTAAAAGAAATTCATGATGGATTGTCAGACCAAGTCAAAGAAAATATGAAGCACTACAAATCTGCTAAAGAATTATGGCTTCAACTAGAAAATTGTTATTAGAATGAAACACAAGAAGAAGATAAATTCTATCAAAGTGAGAAACAAGACTCAGATACAGAGGATTCATATCAGAATAAAGAACAAAACTCAGAAGAAGAGAGTTCTTATCAAGAAAATTAAGAAGATAAAGAAAAGTAAAATTGCAATCAGAATGAAGAACATAATACAAAGAAATTCATTTATAATCAAAATGAAATACAGGATTTGATGCAAATCTCAGTCAACTATGAGGAAGACAAGCTCATCAAGGAATTGAGGCATACCTAGGAGAGATTCATTTAGAACCAGAAAATTATATGCAAATTAAAATTCTTGTGGAGGCTCTTGAAAGTCTTGAGTACACAACCCTGTGCACTCTAGAAGAGTTATAAAATCTCCAACAGAAAGATATGATGCTACTACAAAATTTATATCAATCTAACCACGAAGAGAATGAACAAAAGTTTCATCTAGAAAACAAAGAAGAAGAGATCAAAAGTTTGAAAATCGAACTTACTAATCTAATAGAAGAGATGGAAGAAGTAAAGACACATGAAAATAAAAGAAAGAAAATACTCAAAGACAATGAAAACATCATATCTGAGAAAAATGTTCAGTTAGAAGAAAAAGAAGAGGAGATTGAGAAATTGAAGAATGAAATCAATCAAGCAAAAGAAAGTAAAGAAGACCTAAAGATCCAGTTAACAAGGAAAGAAAATTCTTACCACATGTTGGAATTGGAAATCATCAATTTAAAAAATATAAATGAAAGTACTAATGTAGATCTAATGCTCAAATTGAAGAAGCTAAGAAAAAGGAAGAAGACCAGAAGATCTGAATAACTAAAAGGAAGAATCGTGCCAAATGTTTGAATTAGAAGCCATCAAACTCAAAAGGATTTAGATAGAATACGAGGAAGAAATAAAAATATTGAAAACTAATTTTTTGATCTAACAAAAGATATGGAATAATTGAAGACATATGAAAAAACTATTAAATGCAAATAATTCTTGGATGATACAGAAGAAATAATCATCAATCTAAAGACTCAACTTGAACATGCTAAAGAAGTAGAAGAAGACCTGAAGATTTAGTTGACTAAAAAGGAAGAAATATGTCAAATATTAAAGTTATAAATAGTCAATCTCAAACAGATGAATGAAAAGACAAATAATATTGTCAATTTCCATAATAGCTCAGCTATCCTAGATAATATTTGGAAGAGCCAAAGATCAGCTGATGAGAAAACTGGTCTTGTATACAATAAGAAAGAAGACAATAACAAATGGAGCATCATTTACAAACATGAGATAGGATCATCCTTCTTAAAAGGAAAAGGTGCAAGTACAAAGCAATTACAAGTCATGAACTTTGTTAAGGAGGACAATTATAAAAGTAAAAAGAAAGAAGAAAATCATACGACAGATCCTTCAAGCCAAAATAAAATCAAGAATGGAAATACCTTCAATGGATATTTCTTTTCTTGTCATAGCTTTGGCCATAAAACAGTGGACTGCAAGAAACTAGAGAAAGGATATACACGAAAATCCAAAAACTCATTTAGATGTTGGAGATGTAATTTTGTTGGGCACGCAACAAAATTTTGTCATACAATGAAATGTTACAACTGTGATAGATTTGGGCACAAATCCCAAAACTGCAAGAATACAAAAAGTAAATATTTGAATAAGTCATTCAAGTCAGTGAAAAAACCTAATAAAATTTGGAACAAGAAAGGAGATGACAAATCTCCAAAAACACAATTAGAAAAAGAAGATCCAAAAAGAAAAATATCTCACAGAAAGATATGGAGAAGAAAATCCGAAGGAGAAAGAAAGAAATATGTTATTACACCTGAAAATGAAGAATCTAATAATAAGAACATGATGGGTAAAGGTCCTAATGAAGAAAGTGAAACTCAATATGAGATAAATCAAGCTCAAGAAAAGGAAGTACCTATAGAAGAATATGGGACAATATCAAATTCTGATGAAGTCTTAATTTGTTAAGCCAAAGAAACAAAATACAAAAAAAAGGGGGAAGTTTAAATTGGGTTCTACAAAATCAAAAGATTATGCCAAGAATTTTTAAAATTAACAGGAGAAGATACCTTGTCAGGAAGAGTTACCCTTTCATAAACAAAGGGGGAGAGTAGTAAAAGGTAGAGAGAGCATATTGACAAGGGGAGTCATTCAATTATGGTAGGTAGAGCATGAATATAGGGAGAGTTACCCAAGCAGATATTTTGGTCAACAAAATGTAGACAGACAGAGGTCGATCATAAGGGAAGAAACCCTTTTCCATTGATGTCAAATGGTAGAGTAACTTCATAGACAAAGGCATCATCTCAGGGGAAGTTTGTGTATGAAGTTAGTGTGTTTCCCTCAATGACAAAGGGGGAGATTGTTGGACATATTGTCATTGATATGTTGTCATTGATGTCAACAATTGATGTCATTATGATGTGATGATTTTTTGTTATGATGAATTTTCATTGTGATTTATCATAGATGAAGTTGTCATTGATGTCAATAGTTGATGTCATTATGATTTGATGATTTGTTGTTATGATGAATTGTCATTATGATTTATCATATATGAAATTGTCATTGATGTCAACAATATATTAGTCAACAGAGAATGTCAAACAGTATGCAGAGATCAAAGCTCAAAAGGAAAAGCGCATTGAAAATATGCAAAGGATGAAAATGTCAAACAAGTATGATATTATGCCAAAGATTAAAGCTCAGGAGAGTTAGTGAATGAAGATCAAAGCTCATAAGGAAGAGCACATTGCAGAAATTTCGTCGAATCGATGGAAAGACTGAGAAGTCGATCGATGCACAAGAAAATGTGAGAATCCTCAGCAGTCGTCCGATCAAGAAATTGATCGTGTTGATCGTCTCATATAATGGACATCAGTCATATGAGTGACCATAGGCTTGAGAACTATTAGAGGATTGGTCAACGATAATATCATGTTGTGACTGTCGGATCTGCAAGCTAAATCAACAGAAGGGATGAATTGCAGAGAATAAAAGGATAATTAAACAACTCGCTAGTTCCAATCCCGCAATTGGTCTAGATCATTAGATCTCATAAAGTCAAATATCGATGATTGTAGTTGATCTAAAAAAAAATCAAATTAAGTCAGATTGAGTTGTGACCATCAGATGTGCAATTGCCAGATCAACGATAGGGATAGATTGCAGAGATCAAAAGGAGAGTTAAATATCGTTCTATTTCCAATCTTGTAATTAGTCAGGACCGTTAGATATTATAGCTTCGAAGATCGATGATTGTGGTTGACTCACCAACAACGCACAACTTAAAATTGTGGAGTTTGGGTGAAAAGTTAAAACACTCGCAAGTTGTGGTTCTGAAATCATCCTTGATCGTGGATCTGCTTCGAGAGTCTTCATAAATGTTGGATCATTCTAAATGGAAGGACATGATAAGCTAGAAGAAAATTCATTGGATTTAATCCAAGGCAAAGAAACATCATAGATAGATCAAGCCATCGATCTAAGATCATGATCGACGAACAACATTTAGTTTGTGTTAAAATATGTGAGTAGGTTACACTTCGGGGAGTCTCACTTCAGAAGAATTGGCAACTTGAAATGTCGAATTACCCAAAGTCCCAAAATCCGAAATGAATAAGGACCATCAGATCTAGAGAATATACGATGACTGTTATATCAGGGAGATCTACGTCAGCAGACCACATCAGAATGGACATGTGGTAGACCACATTAGCAAGGACATGGGGTAGACCATGTTAGCAGACCACATCAACAAGGACATGTGGAAGACCAAGTCAGCAAGGACACTTGGCAGAGTCAAATAATGACAAGTGTCAAGATGAAATCAACATTTCATGTACGTGTAAATCACGAATCTGAGTGCCACATGGTAGCTACTCGGCTCGTTCCATGTCATCAAGTGATGTAAGTAAGTTACATGACTTCGAGAGGTTTACCACCAACACTTTCCCAAAGTCTCGAAGTCTCGAACTGGACACGAGTCATCCGATATGAAGATCAGTTCGGGAGCATTCTAGACCGTTGATATACTACAGTGGAAGGATAGTGTAAGTGGAAGTATTAACCAATAGCAAGCAGTCTACACCATTTTATGACTTAATCAGCAGGTGATCACTCTGGAGGAAAATGGAGCAGCGATTATCCAAACCTCTGAATTCCTGAAGTGGACATGGGTCATTCGATCTGAAGAATACTTCAGGTGCATTCTCAACCGTTAATCAAAATACAGTGGAAGGATAGTGTAAGTAGAATAGCTGAAGTGTTAGATTAAATGGTGGTCATCCATATCAATGCTTGATTAAGTTCTAGCTGTTGGATTAAGAAATGAAAGGACAAATGTAAGGATCGAATATGACCATTGATCTGGTTCTGTGATATAAACGTGAACCATCCGATCTATTCGACGAAATAATATTTGAAAGGTTGAAAGTCTCGAAGTCCCGAAGGGCGAAGTCTCGAAGTCCCGGCTATTGTCCATCTCATCGGGAGATTAAATCATGACCATTGATTCTAATAAGTGCTCAAGTGCTCATTTGGCCTAATGTCTGGTCACCGCTATTGGTCATATGGAATAAGAGATATATGGAAAAAAGATAATGCGTCGCTTAAATTAATAAGCCTATGGTTCTACACCTATGATCATATGAATATTGTTTGAAGGAAGCACCTCATCCATACTTAATTCGACAGATAGCTAACCCCAGAACATTACAGAGAATTGATAAGAGATCGAATATGATATGTTGGTGAACCGAGAATGCAACAGAAACATGAGTACGATCTAATGAGTTGATCCATGTCTGTGATCAACTCATGGGGACAAACAAACTGATACACATTCATGATTAAAAGAGAGTTAAATCATGAAAACATGAATAAAGAATAAAAAGGAAAATGATATTAATTAAAGTTTAAAGATTATTATTTTAAATGAAAAGGTACAATGGTTCAAATATTAAAAGACACAATGATTGAAATTCACACTAGTTGGAAGACTATATAAACAAAAAGGAATGGTGAGAAGAGTGTAGTTGAATTTGTTGATGTGTATATATTTATATATAATGGATTGAATGAAGATTCATTCTATCATGTTGGTGCATGTTTACAAGTTGGGTCTTGTATGAGAATTGGATTCCTCACATCTCAATTGGATCTGAGATAAATAAGTTGGGACTTGTTATGAGGATTGGATTCCTCTTTTCTCAGTTGGATCTGAGAACTACAAGCTGGGTCTTGTAACAGAGAGATGGGTCTCTCATAATTGTTTGAAGATGATATTCAAATATTGATCTTATGTATTCATTCAAGTTATTTAAATAAATAAAATATTAATTCTTATATATATATATATATATATATATTGATTGAGAAAATGAAATAAATATTTCTTGTTTAGTTAATTTGTGAAAAGTGGAAAATTGTCCAATGTTTTGTGACACTGATTCACCCTCCCCCCCCCCTCTTAGTGTCAAGTACCCATTTTCTAAAAAAAGTCCATTATTTCAGCCCATTGCATTATATTTATATGAATGAGAATAGCCAACATCTCTTTCTCTTCAGAGATAAGATACCACCATTCTAGCCAATTTATGTTATACAATATTCTGTTATTTTATTCATTAATAGAAGTTGGGTTTCACTATATTTCTATGTTCTCTGCTATATTTGTGTTTGTATCTCACCTCATTCTCAATATAATCTAGATCAAAAATTCTATACCAGGCTGCCCACTTAGAATCTCGTATGTATTGGATGAATTTGTAGTTCGGAGTAATATTTATTCCTAAGTTGTAGAAGTAGCTCTTGCTGCATGATCAGATGAATGTATTGATTATGAAATTGGAGACACATGTTTCCTATTTTCTAGAGAGTTGGTTGTTGTGGTTTTGGATGTAGGTGTATTTTTATGAGAGTTGGAGTTCCCTGAGCCTTCTCCTTTTGTTGATTTTCCTACAATGGGGTTAGTATCTTGGGTGGTTTTCACGGTACTACTAAATCGATATTTTGGATATATGACTTTATGCATCCATTCAACTATGATCTAAAACCAGTGTAAAAGTAGTTGGGTGCCTTTGAAAACTCCCCGACAAAAATGCCAAAATGATGGGATTTTTAATTACCTTTCTATTTTATAGCAAGGAAAGTAAATAGTATGTGCACTAATTTTGTCAACCTGGGGTTCTAGACTACTTGCAAGTTATTGTGCAATGTGTATGCAGGACACACTTCCTTATTTTACTGGTTTGAATAATGTGCAATTGTAGTTTCAACAATCACACTTGCATGTAATTGCAAGGAATTATAAAGTCAAGCAAGCGTTGACATCTCAGCTTAAACAATATCACTAGCATTGGAAAGGAAAGGAAACAATCACACCAGTAGTAACAGAGAAAATAAAAAATCACACCATATTTGAAAGAAAAGTAAAGAATATGAAAGTAAACTGATAGAAAAGTAGATTGACAAGAAAGTAAAGTGTAGGAAAATAAATTGATAGGAAAGTAAAGTGCAAGTATTGTTTATTTCCAACTGTGATCATTACCGATAATCCAGATAAATAAATGTGATTTGGTTAAGTGAATACAGTCCTTCAAAAATGAATATACTTTATTAAATTGAGTGTGATCCTACATACACAAATATAATTCATAAATGAAATGCAACCTTACATAAATGAATATAACTTATCAAAATAGTTGTGATCCTACATGAATAAATATAGTTTATGGAAGAAAAAGTAATGCTAGTTGTAATCCTATAGAAATGCAACTAGAAATAAATATAGTCTATCAAATAAATGTAGTCCTACAAAACTATATATAAAACACTTGTCCCATGTGGAGTGATCCTTCCTCCTTAGAACAGGGTGTTGGTGGTAATGTAGCAATAGTTAAATTAAATTAACATAGACATGTAATATGACATATCATCCAATCTCGAATAACTTCAATTAAAACAACAATAGTTTGATTATAAAATATAATCTCTCTCTCTCTCTCTCTCTCTCTCTCTCTCTCTCTCTCTCTCTCTATATATATATATATATATATATATATATATAAGAACAAGATATGTCCTTTTATACAATATTTGTGATTCTTAAAATATCAAAGATAGTTCAAAAGCATGTTAATCCCTAGACAAAACCCAATGTTATGTATAAAACCCCTTATTAATCCCTAAATATCAAATTATTAGATTTATAGTGTTATATTTGTATGTAGGCTAGAACCCTTCATTGCACCCTTTCATTATAATTGTACCCTCGGTCTCCTTTATATATACCAAAGAGACCTAGTCTTAGGATTATTGTATCTCATAAAATATCATCTTTTGTATTGAATATATTGTAAAGGAGGTTCCCCCATCGAAGTGGACTATTATTAATTGATTTTTTTCATTCTCAAGGAGTTGGTTCATAACATTTGGTATCAAGAGCATCGATCCTAGGGTTTTGCTACTTCAGGAAAGTCATATTGGAATTTTCACTATAACTTCTTTTCTGTGACCCCTCAGATAAGAAAATGTCATGGTTACTTAGGAGACATATCAGATTACCTCTGGTAAACATTTCAATTTTTGGATGGTTATAATTTTGGAAATATAGTGCAACATTCCCCAATTGAACTAGGGAACATTACCTACAGAATAACACATAAAACAAAATTTCTTCTTGCTAATATATTTGTTGTACCTTATCAGTCTTGATTTATTCACATTTACAACCATATTTCTAATACCCATAATTAAATGAAACTACAACATTCTAAACAAGCGTAAATGCAGCTGATAAAAAAATATAACATCATATGAAACCATTATCATAAACAAAGTAAATGCATAGAAATTACATTCATGGAATACCTCAACAAAAATGGATAAACACTTATCTTATAAAATGGTTATGAAACCAGCTTCTTGGGAAGGACGTTCCACCCAACCATAGGCTTCTTGTTCCAAATATCAACAACAATTCACCCCCAAGCTAGGGATAGGAATCCACAAAATAAGGGTGACTCTCATAGTCCCCTCACAAGTCAATATCATGCAACCCACTGGTTCTCTCCTACAACTATCCCAGATTTCATGTAGCTCTCTTCCTCTTGACCTACCCAACCCAAGGAATGCATCCCATCACTAATATTAGTCTATAAGGCATCCCATTCATTTATCAAAGTCTCTTTGGCATAGGAGGCTAGGAATATCTTAGCTAGGAACTCAAGGGAACTCACTATTAGGAAAAACACCAAAAAAAGAAACAATAAAACACTTGCTAATACAATGAAACTCACCGAGTAGTTCACTCTTTAGGCATGAAAACCTAGCTCTTCAATTTCTATCTCCAAAACACTCCAAATATTCTCTTGTATTCTCCCAAATTCACACAACCTTGTTATTCCAGATCCCCAAGATCTTCTTCCCTATTTCCTCTTGTTGTTCATATCTCTCCTCCTTGTCCAAAACTATCTATTACTACCCATATGAATTTCATCTCTTTTACCAAGACCATTGATTGCTCACTCTTTTAAATGTTGATTGATTCTTCCCCATGCTTTCCAATAACTATGGGATGTGACTCTCACACCCACCCTATGACAAATATTCAATGATTGAGCTCTCATACACTCAACAATAAATTAGAAGTTTTCCCCAAATGATAATAAAATTAAAAAATGTGGGTTTCAATTAACACTCATAAATTATTTCCCCTCTGGACCCCTATTGAAATCTATCTAGGCATCCCCCCTCTCTTTTGGATTAATCATCCCCCATCTCTATCCATTCCCAACAACTGGCATTACATTATATTCATTTACAATTCAGAATTACATTTCACATTTATAGTGCTTGGCCATAGACACTTGTATGTCTACATTATGAACTAAATAAATTGTGGATTATAGTGGGAATGTTACATTCCCCCTCCCCTACAATTTTACATTTTCCTTGATGCACAACGCCATGATGAATACATATACAATTTTACATAACAATATTCATAAAAATAAAATAAAAAAAATTATGCAAATTTTTACAATCCAAAAACTGTCCAAACCAAATCTCTTGTTCTTCTCAACCTGGTGACCCAAGGAATGCACCACCTTCACTACCTAAAATAAATTGGGCTGCACCATTATTTTTTTAGGGCTACTAGCACTGACCAAGAATTCTGTGATGAGGTTTTAGGCCTCTAGCTGTCCAAAAATGGAGTCTTGTATTTTTCAGCTTCTATTTTCTTCAAAATTGACAAACAATTGTGGGTATTATTCCTGCATTTTTTCTTCAAGCTCCCATGTAGCATCTTCAGGACCGTATCAAGTCCATTGAACCTTTACCAACCCTATGTATTTGTTCTTGATCACTTTTTTTTTTTGGTTCAGGATGTGTACTGGTTCCACCCAGAAATCCCCTATGTTTTCCACCTGGATCACAGTCCAATAAATTATGTGGTTAGGATTAGTGTATTACCCCAAGGCCTAGCCCCTGGTGAATTGTAATGATGTTTAATAAATTTGACAGGATGGTAAGCCAATTATTATAAGCTATAAGGATTATGTGTTTATTAGGCCAGAGAGCCTAGATGTTAAGGCTAGTGAGCCTGATTCTGTATATGTAATTGTGTGGATCGTTAATAAAAATACATTGTTGCTTGTAGACAAACCACTAAGAAAGAGTTATTGGGGACTAAGGTCCACTAGGAATGGAAATGGAAGGGGGATGAGAGGATAAGAAAAAGGGGCTAAACTTGAGGGCTTAACCCAAGGGAATATTATAATGTATTTCCTTAAATTACTAAAGTTTGGGAAATAAACCTTGTTATCCTAAGTTACTTTGGGAGAAGAACGAACTCCAAGTGGAGAGGAATGTGCTCCCAAGAGAGCCATTTGTCAACCTGGGCACATGCAATTTTATGGGGGGGAATCCGTCATTGTGGGGGTTCTCCAGCATTCTTTCCATTTTTCCTCAGGAGTTTCGCTCTCACCATTCCGACCATTATGGCCATCCCTTGCCCGATTCACCCATGCACTAGGAAGGTATGCGTTCAGCCATTTCCTCCATTGTTGAACCCTCTGACATCGTGGACCTTTGTAATTTTTTGAGTCATCCCTTGCCTTATTGTTGGCATAGGGGCAGGCCTAGGGTTCAACGCTTAACAACGCACCAAAAAAACCTTGACTATCGGCCCTTTCGGAGAAGCAGGCGAGGTCTCACCCAAGGTAGGAACAGGGAGGGTTACAGGATGCAGGTTTCTGTAACCAAGCTAGGACACATACTGTGATATCAACACTTTGCAGAGTATTCTAGTAACACTTAAAAGATGATATGCATTAGTTTATTAGATTTATTTACATCGCACAACAATCCCTAGAGATAGATTGACGCAGTAACAATAAAGATTAAGCACTTCAAACACTTAGCACATAGCACTGAGTTAGATCTAACATTCCTTTATCTTTAACATGAATAAAACACTAAGCATCAACAGATCTATCTATCATACATAATAACCAAAGCATTGAGCAGATTCATAGCATAAACAACATAGCATAAAACAAACCAATGACAAAAGATATGCATGGTTCACCCCAGTGTGGGGCTACATCCACCAACTGCTTCGTCTTCTTATTATTCATCCAGATCTTACATTCAATTTCTCTTGTACACTAAGCCACATAACTAAAATTTGCATAGGACAAGAGATCTGCGCACTAAGCACCAGATCGTCCTTCCAAAACTAGGTCAAGGCAGAAAGCCAAATTCTCTATTGAGCACAGAGCCTTAACACATATACATTACGTTGCAAAAAGAAAGTCAAAACTACTTGCACTTAGCTACTAAGACTTCACTCTCTACTTCTACCATACATTCTTACTTATTTATACTTTTACATCCCCTTACAAAAAGGCCTAAACATGGGAGAACCCATGGGCCGACATCCCATAACCCATTAAAAAAACACTAGGGAACCCCTTACTGGGTCCACATAGCCTGCAAAATAAGTGAGATCTGTGATCTCAGCTCCACCTGAGCGCTCCTTCCTTGATCAATGTGTCGAAGTCCAAAAAGTGGTCCAAACCTGACAAAGGTTTCCTCAAAAATTTGTCGAGGGAAAACAAGACCCCAACACTCACCTGTGACTCATCCCGAGTCACTCGGGTCTATTAAATTATGCTTCAAAGGGCTCAATATTAACTCGATATTCCTCAACTTACTGCTTATCTTGAGCCTCTTTCTCAGCAAGCTCCTAGATCATCTGCTTTGTAATAGGCCCTTCCAGGCATTGATCCACTATTGCAACCACTTGGTCCAGTTGTGAGCCTTGTCCCTCAATTTATTCGAACACCTTGTAGGCTTCATCCTACATAGGTTGTAGCTTCTGCGTGACTTCCATGACCTTTCCCTAGCGGGTGGTGATCTGTTTTTTTACTGCATGTTTCTTATGGGACCTCTTCATTCTTTCAACTACGGTGAGTAGCTTCATCTACGCCTATACTGACAATGCCTGTTGTTGAGCCTCCTGTAACTGTGCTTCCATCTTCCTTAGCTCTGGATCTTATGTGAGGCGTTCATATGTCTGTGCACTTATATTGCTCAAATGTTTGTATTATGAGGTGAGGCTTCTTATCCTTGTTAGTTTTTTCTTAGCAGTCTCCTCCCTCTGGTCACACACCTCCTGCAGAGTGCTCAGTACTGCTTGGGCCTCCAATTCTATTATCTTCATTTGAATTTGTTGGATGGTCTCAATAAGCTTCACTACTTGAGCCTCGATCGAATCTTGTTCCTCCTGTGCCAAGCCTGGCACAAAGTGACACGATTTTCTCACATCTCCTTAATTGTGGCCCAATCTACGAGCAACTTCTCCTTTTCTCTCTGTAGTTGGAATTTTTCCTCCTGGACCATCGCCTAAAACTCTTCTTTCTCATTTTCATAGGCAGTTAGACTGTACCACACTACTCGTAATTGTTCTAAGGCTTCATCTTTCTCTTGTTTCAAGGATTCTGTAGCCTTATCCTTCTCTTCCTGGACTCTCTAAAGTCGAGCCTTTGTTGCATCCGCAAGTATTCTTAGTTGGGCTGGCTCATCCCCCAATTCTGTAATCTACGACGAGGAAGGCACAGTAGGTACTACGTGAACAACTTGTTGTAATTCTTTCAGTTCCTTCTCAATCCTTCCATACATCTCCTCCTTCTTTTCTCCATATCTCTGCCATATGTCCTCAGAAATATATTCCATAGCTTTGCGGACCAGACTGATATTGTCCTCCATGAGCGTGGCCTTCAACTGGGGCTTATTAGCACACATCTTCTTCCTTATTGAAGGTTTCTTTGAAGAAACCTTCCTCTTATGTGGTGTTACTATTTTAGTAGGGGGATCTTGAGGTGGTGTAGACTTGCCTTATCAGTTCTTTTATCCTTCATCCCCTCCTCCTTTTCCATTCAGATCGTCTCCTCCTCCTCCTCCGAGCAATCCAGACCCATTTTCTTCAAAGGAGTTGTCCTCCTCATCGGTCTCTATATCCTAGATTTCTTCCTTCTTCTTCTTCTTCTTTGTCCCACTGGACTATCCGACATGCTCAACTTGGGTGGCCATGGGGCTTCCTATGCTCTCAGTGTTAGAGAGTTCTGCATCAGCGACAAGTACCAGAAATTCCTCTGACCACTCCTTTGTAATCTACTCCATGCCTTTGTCTATTATCTTGTTGTACGATTGTAAATCTTCCTTGTTCTCATCTCAACACGCAATGATGTAGATGAAATGTGGATATGCATGAAACATTGCTATCGATCTGTACTAGTGCAGGGTGCACGGTTTCATGCACGGAAATGACTCGATGGCAACCTTCGATTGCTGATAATATGCATGAAATACTGCGTTGGACTGCCACTGCTTCGTCATGTCGTTGGTGTACCACAAGGTTGAAAACCTAGCGGCCAACGGCTCTGAGGGTTCGATCTCTGGAAATGTGGCTCCTTCGGGCATTTTCTAAGCGACAAATGCAATCAAAATGATCAGTCAACTATAGTGGAATTCGTATCCCAAATCTTAGGCTTCACGACAATCTTTCTCAAGTTCAT
The DNA here is from genome assembly GCA_000966675.3 of Picea glauca. Lineage (NCBI taxonomy): Eukaryota > Viridiplantae > Streptophyta > Pinopsida > Pinales > Pinaceae > Picea > Picea glauca. The sequence continues at coordinate 2,164,362 of JZKD02S2222751.1, read as the reverse complement.
TGACGAGGTAGCTCACCCAGATCATCTACATGCCCTCCACACATTTTCCTGCAAGGTCCACCATGAACCCGATGACTTGTGTGGGGTGGTTCTTTCTTATGATATTTCCAGCTATGAATTGGAAGGCGAGGCACACTGCACCATCCTGTAATGAGGCTACCTTGTAACCTCACTTTCCTTTATCTATTTCTTTGTATGCTTCCTTGATGCGTTGTGCCAAGGAGCAGTCTAAGGCCTTCCTTGGATAAAATTGTTGTGGGTTGGGTCCCTTCATGCTTAATCCTGTAATCTGGTGGATCAACGTCGGATGCACAATAATCCTCCGGTCAAGCCACATGTATCCGCCATGGTAGCACGAAAAGAGGATTTTAATGCAAGCATTAACCTTCTGTTGATAACCAAAATGGTGAATCATCATCACATTTAGCACGATGGAATACGCGAGTCTCTTAATCCATGGATGGGAGATGAGGCGAGGCTTCTTTCCAGTTGACTTTGTCAAGTAGCGGTGGGACGATAACATAGCATAGTTATTCATGTTTCCTAGATTGAAGTCGTTGTTCTTTAATACGGGGATCTGTCCCAACTGACTTCCAACTATGTGTATTCCTTTCAGAATGTATGTAGTGAATAAGGTGTACTCATAGTCTCGGGGAATGCTGTCATGGGTAACAACGCTAGCCAAAGGTGGGATATGCTCTGGTAAGATAAACGGGATTTGCTTCGCATTAGCCAGATCATCACGATGCTTACTTCATTGCTCAGTTGTGGGGTTAACACGACCAGAACAATGTCCTATCGAAGGGGAATCATACAGTCCCCTAGTTGAAAATGCCTAGACACCTTAAGATGTCGGTTTATTAGCCATTAGTTTCTTGAGGACCTCCTCAAAAGACTTATCTAATTCACTAGGTTCACCCGACATTCTCACTTTTAAACAGACAGGTCGGGGTAGACGAACAAACAGGTGGGGTAGACAAGTAGACAATGAGGTCTTCTTTCAAATAAAAACAACTCAACACTTAGACAATTCTCTATTAGCTTATTTAATCACGGGTGGAAAAAATTGGTTCCGACGCAGCGATCAATGAGTTAAATAAGAGGGCATCGTAACATGTTATTTTAATGGCCAGGAATACTTCAATTAATGTGAATCTGTCTATTATGGCACGGTCTCAATATCCAAAAGTGGTCCATCAGCCCATAAATGTGTTTTCTAACCATTCCATAGCATCGTTCTAATGGTTGGGGTGCCCCCAATGGTCATCTAGCTTCGCCAGGGAGAATTCCCATTCTGCGTGGTCCTGTTGTTCCGCCGAGGTTCAAATCGTACAAACCTGCCTCCTACAAGGTTCCAGTCTGTGATGTTTTCCATCTGTTCTCTGTAGCTTCTTGTAGTTTTTCCAACTTGGCTTTCTTCTTATTGATCTTCCTTGCCTTCTTTCCTGTGATTTGAGTCTCTCTAACTATTTCTAGAATCCTCTTTCCATTTTTATTCTTATCTTCTCCTGGCATAGTGACTTCGCACTGGTGATGTTCCCTCAAAGGGACCAAAGTTAATATCCATTTGTTAGAAAAACAGGACCCTGGAGAAATAAAATAAAACAAATGTGGAAACAAAACACAAAAGATACACAATACAATAGAGACACAGATTTATGTGGTTCACCCAGTGTGGGCTACGTCCACCAGAGAAATTTCCAGGTCCTTCCTTTATTATTATTCAACAAATGAAGGGATAAAACCTACAGTAAAACCTGTTGTAACTTCCTCTTCTTTCTCTCACAGTCTCCTCTCTCATAATACAATACTCACCATAATGCATAGCCGCAATACATTTCCCTCATAATAGAGGGTTGCATTCTAGGGAAAAAAACCCTTACATAATTTCTACCGTTAGATCTGTGACCTTATAATGAACAGTCCATATTTACAATGAAATTACAATATACATTTACAAGGCAATTTTTCCTTTGGGGGCTTCAGCCCCGAACCCCCCAACCGAAGGGATAACCCCCCTGGACCCCACAGAGGGGGTACGCCCCCTCTACACTCCCCTGCATGGAAGAGTGTACATACTTCTGGGGTGTAGAGTCTTCATGGGGTATAAACACAGTTGAAAGTAAGGACCTCTGAATCAGGAAGATAATCAGGCTCCATAGCCAACACCCTTATCTTAATACTTTCTGGGTGGATATACTTATTTCTTGCATAGATACGGTCTTCAAGCCTTCTTGCATTCTTTCAACCTTGACAGCTAATTCTCTTGCCTTCTGTCCCTCCTGCGTTGTTACTTGGTTCTGCTGCTTCGACTTATCCTCTCGTTCTTCTATTAGTCGATCTATTTTTCTAGCTATGAAATCCCTTAGTTATTGTTATTGTTTTATCTATTTTTCTATTGGGTTGACATCCCATAACCGATTAAAAAAACCCTAGGGAACCCCTTACTTGGTCCACATAGCCCACAAAATAAGTGATATTCATGATCTCATCTCCGCCTAGGTGCTCGTTCCTCGATCAATGTGTAGAAGTCCAAAAAGTGGTCCAAACCTGACCAAGGTTTCCTCAAAACTTGGTTGAGGGCCAACACTTACCTGATTTTGCTACTTTGGTTACCTAGTTGACTTAAGAGTTGGAAAGAAGAAGCAGGTTGTCAGGTCTGTGGTTTTAAGAGATAGGTTTTCAGTCTTGTGGGTTGAAGAAGCAGGTTGTCAAGTCTATGGTTTTAAGAGATAGGTTTTCAGTCTTGTGGGTTGAAGAAGCAGGTTGTGAGGCCTATGAGAAACTCTCTCTAGGTGAGAGCAGTTTCTAGGGAAGTGATTTCTCCTGGAGGGAGTCCAGCAAAAAATACAAAGCTCTGAGAATTCTTTATCTACCCTGCAGTTGAAGCCCTAGAAGGGAATTTCAGTAGCCGATGGACTATGGAACAGTGAAGGTGTATATTCTCAGGGTGGTACAAGCATGTGGGGAATGATATTTTATGAGTGCTGGGCATAAGTAGGCTCCTTGGATGGAATCCTTCCTGTTTCATTGTGAAGATTTATGTTTTCTCAGCCTAGCCTAGGATTTCCTTTACCCCAAGTGGAGTTTAGTCTCATCTCGTGGGTGACCCACTGCTGATAGATGGGAGCAGCATGGTATAATGTTGGGAGGTTAATGGAAGGTCTACACGAAGTCGATGGTCTTCTCATAAAAATATAAGTACCAATTCTATGTTAATTGTATGATGTGTATCTTTCACATGTGTTATAATGTTATGAGTATTTCTTGTATATGTTGCATGTGTAGGCTTATTGTTAATTCCTCATTAATCTATATTGTAGAAGAAGGTTTATGTCTGTTTAAATTTTCATTATATGTGTGTGTGTGTGTGTGTGTGTCAGATTTTGGACAGAGTAGAGAGTTTTACTTTATGGTAGCATGCCCAGCCCTGGGATGGTTGGGTATGTTACAATCTGGTATCACAACTTGAACAAAGCATTATTGTAGTGTCTCTTCTTGGGCTTGGAAGTCCGAGGGATGTTACAATATGCTATCAGAGCTCATTGTTACGAGGAAAATATCTCTATTGTTAGGGGAAACCACAATAGATGGAAATGACTGCAGAAATCAACTCTATTCTCAAGTATTCTATATAAACAAATATGTTAGCAAGAAAAGATAAAGGGCCTACCTCTTCTAGACGTTCGATGAAGTCCAGCATTGAGCACTTGGCCTAAAACAATATACCTGCAACTAGTCCTCAACAACCAAGAAAAGCAAGCATATGGTGATAATAAATGATGTTATCACATTCAATAGAATAATCCATTAATAAACATGACAAATATGCCCATGGAATAATAATTCAAATATTTTCAAGATATCAATTGGACAGGAAAAGAGTATTTCTATTGATATATGATCAACAGAAGTGAAAATGTTATAGACTTATGTGTCGGCATGGTTCAAAACCAAGAAACCAAATTCCTTCCAGTTGGGCCTCCAACACTTCAATACTCCACCAAAGACAAGCTCATAGAAGAGAGACAATGAAGTTCTCAATCAATAAGGGAAGAGCTTGGGGGATGAACACTGTGTTTAGACTTAAAGGACAAAGGGATACAGACTCAATATGAAGTAAATAATATCTCCAGAGTAACTTTGCTCTCAAATTTGAATTCTTTCTCCTCTTTTTCATAGCTTGTAATTGGCCCATTTATAGCCTTCAAGTGGAACTGAAGGGTCGAGTCACAACGTTTCCAGTATATGGAAGGCCAAGGATCATAGATCTCCTATCGTGACATGGAAACCAGACACCATTTTTCATTTTTGGGCACAAATCCCAATGTACACGGGTTGTAGTGGTGCAGCCTATGTATATGCATGTTGTATAGTAGGCAAGGTGTGTACATGTGGAAAAAATATATTTTTTAGCTCTAGGATTTTCAAAAAGGGATGAAAAGTTTGCATAGGGAAATGGAAAAAAGGCCCTCTGTGCAAGATTTCATATGGTGGGGAAAATATTTCTATAATAGATGCCCCCTAATGTGTGAGGTCAGAGGAGTATCTGTGATCATGGCCGAAATACATTATAAAAACCCAGAATTGGAGTGATGGGAACCATGTGGAAAGACTAGTTGCTCATTACATTCTGCACAGACTTTGCATACATGGATGTGAACAGAATTACACTGCAGATCCATGTGAAAATATACCAAACAACTGTCCATGGCCATGAATAGGAAAATACAAATGAGGTTATATGCCAAAGGTTTTCATAGTCATGAACAAGGCCCAATAGAACCAGTCTCAAAATCAATCTGAAGATATATGTATACAATGGAGTACAATCTGATATCCCATGGTCACTGAAGTAATATAGTTATTGGTCTAATGAAAAGGAAGCAAAAACTTAGGAAATCTACGACCACATACTGATGTCTTCAAGTCTTCTACAGAATCCTCCAAAGGTGCAAGTCTACATCATGTTAATAAAGGAGTTGAGGTTGAACATAATGAGACATCATTTGATTACCAGTCATTGAGGTATACCGTTAACAAACATGATATAGCCTATCGATGATGAAAGTAGGTATCAAAGTACCGAGTACATTCTTACAAGTGTGAATAAAGGATTCGGGGTCGAACACTTGAAGGATCCATCGATCATGAGACATTGATGTACTCCCAACTCTCTATGGCGAGAGAGCCTGCCACTAATGAATGCAAGCCTCAAGGTACTCATAAGACTCTAAGTCTCGTTTCAAGAATAGATGGCCTAAATTCGATGGAAGGAGACCCACTGAAAGGAGAGCATTAAGGCGTCTCTCATCATTCATCAGGAGGAACAAAGTAGGATCTTCATGATTTGGATGAAATCAGACGAAGAACATGTTCACGAACCAATGACATTGTGCATATTTCACGTGTGCCAAGTGAAAGGTACACAAAAAATACCCTCTGAATAACATCCAATGAGGAAAACTGTTGACAAAGGAGAGGAAACCACTAATAAGGCAAATGGCATCCAAGACACTACATGAATCCCAATGTGTGAATAGATGTCTTGTCATCAAACACAAGGGAAACCACTCAGTCAACCACCAATGATGAAATGTCGACTGTTGGGTTCAAGTTTACCTACCAATGATGAAAGTAGGACCAAGGTGCGTGATAGGACTACAATATCTTGTGATTCTGAGACAAATTGAGGGTATGGCCGACAAGCAAAGTCAAGAATTATGAGGAATGGCTGACACAGATTGATAGACTTCCTTTGAGAAAGAGCATGAGACGTATGGAAGACTCCAACAACATAGACTCGATGATGAAACCATGAGATGCAGGAGGCATCAATTAAATTCTTCATAGGGACTCGAACAATCTCAAATTCATAAGGCCATGCTAAACCCAAAATTATGATGAAAAATGGACTCAATAACTTTGTGTTATGTTCAAAGGTGACACGACTTCTACTAATATAATATAATACTCCCTTCTCGCCCATATTTTTTGGTTTTTTCATAGACAAATGAATGTTATGATACAGAGGAGGAAACGAGTGTCACAAGTAAGAAAAACTAGTTCCAGCAGTGGAATGTACCTATGCTCAATGCAAGGAGATGCATGTGGGATATGGAAAATCAGGGGAATGTTCCCTCCTAGGTATAGGGTGTCAAATTGCAAACGATATAAATGAGGCTCTGCTTGATTGAGGATGCAAAATTTCTCAGGAAAACGGTTTATAACGCAAAGTGAGAATCATCTATAGGCTCGAAACTGCAAATGAGAGCATGAGGCGCAACCACAACTTAACGCCAAAAAATGTTCGTTTTCATGAAATTTAGTCTACTTGGTGTGAAAAAGGGATAAAATTGTACCAAATATACGTCCTTTCAAATCCAATTTACGAGCATGAAAGAGACAAGTTAACTCGGCAATATTTTTTCTTTTTGAAAATGAGTTGGACAATAGCTTAACTAAGACTCACAACCTTTAAAGCCCAATTTAACAAGTGTGAAAGGGAGAAATCACTTGACAATATTTTCTCTTTTTAGACAAGTTGGAAAAGAGCTTAACTCAAAGTCTCTTAGGAGTTTCTAGGTGGTAAGTCACGGGGGAGGCCAAGGCTCCAGTGCTGGACTTCTGTGGAATGCCAGTATCTTATGAATAGCTGACATAAGCTTGGGAAAACCCAAAGCTCTCCAAGTCGAGGTGGAAAAAGGGCTAGAGGAGGTTATTATCTCCATGATATATCAGATAATGTCTCTTACTAGAAAGGACATAAGCAGCGGCATTGGATACCCCACAAGACCATCCCAATCGAAGGGAAATTCCTCAGGATTTGGAGGGAGACTACTCGGGGAGAGAAAAACTCTCTCATGTTTAGAAGGAGCATTATTAGTGATGCTGAAAACATGGTTGAATGATGCATCACCCTCCAAAAGGAGAGTTGGATTGACCAGAGATTGCACTGGTACAACCACTTCTTCAATTCTAGGTTTAAGAGGATGTGGGACAATAGGGATAGGGGACATATCACCCTCAACAATGGGGGTATGGTTGAGAGAGGATTGCAGTGGAATTATGTAGAAATTTTAATACCAATTATGTATTGCCTGGATTCTCCTGATCTAACAATTATATGCCATTGTTAAATACAAAATCTCTTCTACTAATATTCTTGCGGAATTTAAAACACGATCACCAATTGCAATATCAAGAAGAGATATCAATCGCACATAACATAGATGTTTTACCGGGAAAGCATAAAGATAAAAACCCCACTATCATATATTATGTATATCATGGATCATGAAACAATTTCATACAAAAGTCTAATCCAATAGCTCTAAGTACAATACAATCGTCTCACATTGTCATACAAAAATCAGCAAATACAAGTGCCAATTCTCTACATCCAGACAACCTGCCTCCTCTGTGCAATCCCTGCTAATGGAACACTTGCAAATGAACTCGAATCCCTCTTTCCTAGGATGCACATTTCTCATGGGCGCATCCACTATGTGTGTGATTTCATGAATGCACTTCACTCAAATCACAACTAATAGCCAAACTGTCCCTTTCACCTATTATCTCAACTGGGTCTCCACTAGATCTGACATGCATGTAGTTAACAGTGGTAAATCGTCAGTTGCATGTGAGATCACTGATTGTGAATTAATTAATAATTAATTCACTAAAATCTCACTAGTGTAAGTTCAGTTACAACTAGTACAACTGAGCTTAACTCACTTAACTGAGTTAAACTACTTCACAACTCACATAACTACACTTATAACTCTATTACAACTTCAAGTCACTTAGTTATAACTAATTCGACTTCCATGTCCCAACAATCAACCTTTGAACTCGAATTTCCTATAGCTAATTGATTTTCCATTTCACTTAACTATTTCAAGTAATTATGAGATAATAGATTAATATTTATTGTCCAATTTATTTAAGGGAAAAATAAATTAGACACACATTTCTTGTTGACTTTTCAACACTCCCTCTCAACAAGAAAGGGATTATTCTTCACCCCAATCCTGTCTATATGGTATTCAAATTTTATCCTGGTGAGCGCCTTCGTCCGAATGTCTACATCTTGATCTTCCATAGGAATGTACTGAAGCAACATGATCTTCCGCTACACACAATCTCTCAAATGATGATACCAGATATCTATATGCTTAGATATATCATGAAACACAGGATTAATCGAGAGTTTAATACAACTCTGATTATCACAATGAATCATTTTCGGATCTAAATGAGAACCAAACAAACCAACCAAGATCTTTCTCATCCAAATAACCTCACATGCAGATTGAATCGCTTCCATGTATTCTGCTTCCACTGAATCGAGTGCCACAAATATTTGTTTCTTGTCGTACCAATAAAAAATTGTAGATCGGATACTAAATATCCCCCCTGATGTGCTCTTTTTTTCCGTTGGGCTGCCCGCCCAATATACATCTGTGAAGCCATGCAACTTCACCTCATCCCTCTGTTTGTACCATAGGCCATACTCAGATGTTCCCCTCAGGTATCTCAGGACATGCTTACCCGCCTTCCAAAATATCTTGGTAGGCTTAACTATCTCTTGACTCAACTGGTTAACCGCATAGAAAATGTTTGATCTCATGTTCACTAAATACATTAGCGAACCCACTAACTGTCGATAGACAGTTGCATCCACTACCTCTCTAGAAGTAGCATCCTCTTTCCTCCAATTTCCTGGAAGAGGAGTATCCATGGGTTTGCAACCTTCCATGTGAAACTTACCCAATATCTCCCTTGCATACTTTCCTTCAGACACAAAATGTTCACCATCTCATTGCCATATTTCCAATCCAAGGAAATAATGAAGAAGGCCCAAATCCTTCATCTCAAACTCCTTTGCAAGGTCCTCCTTGCATGAGTGTATCAGCTGCTCATCACCAGTCAGTATTAAATCATCAACATAAAGAACAATGATTAAAATACCACCCTCCACCACAATTTGGTATAGGTTTGCATCCGCTTCACTTTTGGTGAAGCCTAGTCCGGTGAAATATTTGTCTATCCAAGTGTACCAAGCATGGGGTGCTTGCTTCAGCCCATACAACGCTCTCTTGAGTCTACACACATGTGATTCCCTATCAAAGGTATCAAAACCTTTTGGCTACTCAATGTACACTTCTTCCTCAATGATCCCATTGAGAAACATAGTTTTTACATCCATATGATGAATGCACCAACCCATCTGCACTGAGAATGCAAAGATGGATCTTATGGAAGAGTACCTTGCGACAGGTGCAAATGTCTCATAATAATTTATCCCCTCGATATGTGAGAAGCCCTGGACCAGAAACTTGGGCTTGCATTTCTCCACACTCCCATCAAAAGCTTTCTTTACCTTGTAGATCCATCTCGAACCTAGCATTTATTTGTCGATCGGTCTTGGGACAATTTCCCATGCACTGCTTTTGACATTGGAGTCATACTCCTCCACCATTGCATCAACCTAAGTGGGATCCTGCACTACTTCCTGAAAGGAAGATGTTTCAGTCACAATACATTTTCTCATGAGAGCCATGTATCTAGTAAATCGACCAGGAGACTATCTCTGTCTATGCTGTGAAGTAGGGGCTCCTACATTCTGTTCAACATCTAGTCTCAATCTATTAGCTTTCGTGTTACACTTTCTACCATTTCTGATGGATGGATTTGCATGAGTGGTTTCCTCCACTCCATAAACCTCCTCATGTGGATGATCCACATCTTGAGACTCATCTTTGGGAACCAGCAGTTCCTCCTCTACATGAAAGTCTAGCTCCTCTCAAGTGACAACCACATGGCTTTCCCCTCATCGGATTTTATATCCTGTCACATAACGGTGATCTTACTGTTAGGAAAATACACATGATAATTATGGGGTTTTTTTGTGTATCCCACAAATATCCCAACTTCAGCAGTCGGTTCCAGCTTCTTCCTGGCATCCTTTGACACATGCACATAAATAGATGAGCCAAAAATATTAAAATAAGAAACATCAGGTTTCTTACTAGTTAAATCTTCTTCAGGTGTACTCATGCCAAGTACTCTATGAGGACAACGGTTTTGCACATAAACCATAGTATTGCATGCTTCCTCCCACAAATGCATTGGTAGGCCCTGATCATGCAACATCCCTCGTGTTGCACCCATGATCGTTATGTTCTTCCTCTCTGCGACCCCATTTTTTTGTGGGTTATGAGGCGCTATGAGTTCTCTTCAAATTCCTTCTTTGCTGCAGAAGTCTTTGAATTCTTTAGAGATGTATTTTCCACCATTATCGCTCCTTAGAGACTTCACTTGCTTCCCTGACTCTTTCTCCACCAATGCTTTAAACTCACAAAACTTTGATAATGTTTGATCCTTCTTCTGCATGAAGAAGATCCAACATTTACGAGAAAAGTCATCAACAAAAATAACATAATACTTATGTTTTGTTGTTGAAGCAACCGAGAATGGTCCACACATGTCTGTGTGAATTCTCTCCAGGATCACATAATTCCCCATGGTGCAACCCTCGCACTGATATAACTGAGCAAGTTTTCCCATTGGAAGTCTAGTAGATATTTGTTGCATGATTTTCAAGTCTCCATGATGAAGATGGCCCAATCACCTGTGCCATAATTCGCCCTCATCCCGACTCACCACTTTTTCTGCCTTGCCCATCATGGCAGTGCAGCCATCTACCTCTAGCTTGTAGATATTCTTATCTCTAATCCCTATCCTATTGACTTGACCCGTTGTTTTATGTCGCATAAAATATTTTCCACCGCTAAAAACAATGTCATAGCCTCTGTCCTCCAACATTGAGACTGAGACCAGGTTTTTCTTCAGACCTAGAACATGCATAACATTTTTCAATTGAAATGGTTTACCTGACTCCCTCTTAAAGGTAATGGTACCAATTCCATTCTCATTGTATCATCCATCGTCGCCCATATCTATATTCATTTTGAGATCTCTCTTCTCCAAGTCACTGAAAAGATCTATATCTCTTGTCATGTGGAAGGAAGCGCCACTATCCAAATACCACACCGATCCCAATGCACTTGATGCCATGCATGAGATCAAAGAGAATTCAAGTTAAAATTATGAGACAAGGTCCTCACCAACTGCAATTCCAGTAGCCTTCTTGTTCTTCCTCTTCTACAGATAGTTAGTAGCGATATGCCCATTTCGTGATAGTAAAAACACTTCACTTTGGACAAATCCAGCTTCTTGACTTTAGACTCGGATTTTGAATGGAATTTCTTCCCCTTCCCTTTCCTTTCCTTGGTAGCCAAATAAAAATCCTCTTCATCATCATGATTTGATGAAGATCCATCTCTGGTGTTCCACCTGAACTCCTCCTGCACCAAATACAACCATAGTCGTTCCCAATCTGGCAATTTTTCCCTTGCATTGACAGAGTCTTGATAATTGTGCCAACTCTTGGGAAGTCCTAGAAGAGACAAGCTCACAAAATCATCATCAACGACTATTATTCCCACACTCCCCATCTCATCCCAACATTGGAAAAACTTCATGAGATATTTTGGAATGGAGTCGCCCTTCTCCATCTTGATCTTCCTGAGTTTATCTTTGAGTGCTAATTTCCTATGGTCAGATTTGTTTTGGAATAGATCCATCAAAGTATTCCACATTTCATATGGTCTAAATTTCCCATGGAGGCTTGAGACAATGTGGTCCCATACTCTAACAAAATCTTCCTCTCCTTTGCCACTTTCTTTTGCCATGCATCAATATTTGCAACGTCTACAACATCTGCCTTAGGAACATCTTTGTCAATGAATTCATTCAAGCCATTGTCTTCGAGTACTGCCTCCATCCTATCCTTCTAAGAAATTTAGTTGGAGCTTCCCTCGAGTGCATAATCTAACCTCAAGCCATTGAAATCCATTTCGATCTTGAATCAGTTGTAGCACTAAGAAAAGTATTTCTGCAAATTCGAATTCTATCCAATCACAAACTTAGCTTCTTCAATATTCTGCACTTTGATACCATGTAGAAATTTTAATACAAATTATGTATTGCCTAGATTCTCCTGATATAACAATTATATGTCATTGTTAAATACATAATCACTTTTACTAATATTCTTGCAAAAGTTAAAACACGATCTCTAATTGCAATATCAAGAAGAGAGATCAATTACACATAATAAAGATGTTTTACTGGGAAATCATAAAGCTAAAAACCCCAATATCATATATTATTTATATCATGGATCATGAAACAATATCATACAAAACTCTAATCCAAGATCTCTCAGTACAATACAATCGTCTCACACTGTCATACAAAAATCAACAAATACAAGTGCCAATTCTCTACCTCCAGACAGCATGCCTCCTCTGCGCAATCCCTGCTAATGGAAAACCTATAAATGAATTTGAATTGCTCTTGCCTAGGCTTCACATTGCTCATGGGCACATCCATTGTGTGTGTGATTGCATGAGTGCACTTCACTCAAATCACAACTGATATCCAAACTGTCCCTTTCACCTGTTATCTCAACCGGGTCTCCACTGGATCTGACATGCATGTAGTTAACAGTGGTAAATCTTTAGTTGCATGTGAGATCATTGATTGTGAATTAATTAATAATTAATTCAATGAAATATCACTAGTGTAAGTTTAGTGCAATATACCAGATATAAAATGTATGCAAAACTAAAATAAAATGCTAGTAATGGCAGAATAACAACAATATAACTAGAACATTCACCACAATAACATTGAAATGATATAAGAATAACAACAGAAATAACACTTTGAATCTGAAACCAATTTTCATGGGCCTCTTCGAGGGGGCAACCTCCAGCTGAGAAGATCTCTATTACAATAATATCCAAGCTAGGGTTCTCATACCCTCGACTCCTAGTTATACTAAAAAGAAGCATCTAGAGGAAGATCCTTCTAGAAGCGAAAGCTTCTATTAGGTCTTCTTACATCTGCCTTATTCTATTTTATTGAAAGGCCTTATTAATATTGACCTT
>JZKD02S2222751.1:2096878-2131789 GCA_000966675.3 Picea glauca | reverse complement strand
TGTGTGTGTGTGTGTATGTATATATATGTATGTATATATATCAGAGTTTGGATAGAGTAGAGAGTTTTTCTTTATTGTATCGGGCCCGACCCTGGGATGGTTGGGTATGTTACAATCTATTTTAAGAGTAGTTTGGTTTTGAAGTAGTGGCGTGTCCTCCTTGAGGATGGTAGGGGGACATTACAATCAGACGCATATTTTTTTAATAATGACACATGAAATATATCATGAACTCTCATGGATATAGGAAATGATATCATGTATGCAACTGGACCTATCTTTTCTAATATTTCAAAATTCCCACAATATCTTGATGCCAACTATGAGCAATAACCCAATCTTATAGAACTTATTTTTTCTTTAACTTTGAGGGAAACATGTTATCCTACTTTAAAATCTCTAAAAAATATGTTATTTTCTGCATAACTTTTATGCCCGTCCTTGGTAGCATTTCAATTTCTCCTTATCTTTGTCATCTTATCTTCCATTTCCTTTAACAAATCTATCCCAATGAGGGATCTGTATGCTTGGTTATCCCAACTCACTAGTGCATTACACTTCCTTCCATACAAAGCTTCAAATGGACTCGTTTTTAATGATCGTTGATACCCATTATTATAGGAAAACACCACTAAGTGGATGAAGTCTTCCCATTTTGATGGTTGATCCATCACATACATCCTAATCATGTCTTTGATTATCCTATTGGTCCTTTCTATTTTCCCATCAGACTCTGGGTGATATGTCATACTAAGATTTTGATTTGTCCCAAAGCCTTTGAACAAACCTTGCCATAATTTGGATGTAAACTTGGAATCTATGTACAAAAATGTTTCCTTAGGCACTCCATGTAGCCTAGCAACTTCATTCATGTAGATATCTGAAATGTTTGTTGCCTTATGTGTTGTCTTTACAGGAAAAAAATGTGTTTCCTTAGTCAATTTGTCCACTACCACCATGATGGAACCATCTTGCTTCATTGTCCGAGGAAACATTGTAATAAGCTCTACTATAACCACTTCCCACTTTCATTATGGAATGGGCAGTGGGCGCACCATCCCCACTGGTTTTTTGTGCTTTGTCTTTACCTTTTCGCACTCTAGACACCAGGCTATGTAGCCACTTCTTTCTTCATCCCTGACCAAAAATATTGGCTCCTCATAGATGTAATGGATATCCCGAGTGCCCAACATATGGAATGTTGTGCATTTCTCTTAGAATGATATTTTTTTAACTTCGTGGAATTTGTCACATACACCTTGCCCTTATACAAGAGGATTTTATCCTCTTTTAATTCATATTTTTTTATTTTTTGTTGTGAATTGTTTTGTTGTCATTTTTATTTTATTTCCAAATAAATTGGATATGAATTTTCTTCTTCAAGAATTTTATATTTTAAATATGTCATGTTCATGTTGATGGCTAAAATGTGCACTTCATGGACTATTATGTTGAGTGCATCAACCACCTGATTTTCCTTTCCCTTAATATGTTTAATTTCAAAATTGTACTCACTAAGAAACTCCAACCATCTAGTTTTCCTGGCATTAAGTGTTGGTTGTCCAAATAAATGTTTCATACTCTAGTGGTTTGTTCTTAGCTCACAATTCTTCCCCATGAGATAATGCCTCCACATTTTCAATGCGTGTACAATAGCTGCTAGCTCTAAATGATGGGTAGCATAAATTCTCTCAGTCTCCTTTAGTTTTCTAGATTCAAAACATACCACATGATCCTTTTGACTGAGTACTCCATCGATCCCTTCCTTGCACACATATTTTCACACTACAAAGTCTTTGTCTAGGTCTGTAATATTTAATATGGGTGCACTTGTCAAAATGTTTTTCAACTGCTGAAAACTTTCTTTACATTTTGGGGTCCACTTGAATTTCACTCCTTTCTTTTGCAATGAAGTGACTGGGATTGCAATATTTCAAAACCCTTTTATAAATATTCGGTAATAACCCACAAGACCCATAAATTATATAACTTATTTCACATTTATTGGCATGGGCCACCCTTTAATGGCCTCAATTTTATCAAGGTCAACTATTATCTCGTCTGCTGAAATAATATGCCCCAAGTAGTGGATCATCTTTCAATAAAAATTTCACTTACGTAGATTGGCATACAATTTATGTTCCCTCAAAATATTTAGCACCATTTTTAGATGCTCCTTGTGCTCCTTTTTAGACTTAGATAAGATGATAATATCATCTAAGAAAACAATTAAAAACTTGTCCAGGTACTCCCTGGACACTCCATTCATTAGAAACATAAAAAAGGACATGGAATTTGATATTCCAAATGGAAATACCATGAATTCATAATGCCCATACCTTGTTCTAAATGTTTTTTTGTTGATATCTTCTTCTTTTATCCTCACTTGATGATAGCCTGATCTCAAGTCAATCTTGGAAAATATTCTCGCACATTTCATTTAATCAAATAAATCATCAATCCTTGGCAAGGGGTATTTTTTCTTTATAGTAAACTTATTCAGCTATCTGAAATCAATACATGGCCTTAAGGTTCCATATTTATTTTTCACAAATAGAACCGGGGATCCCCAAGCTGAAACACTTGGACATATGTACCCCTTCTTATAAATTTATTCTAGTTGCATCTGCAACTCTTTCAATTATAATGTACCCATATGGTAAGGAGTCATGGACAATGAGGTAGCACCTGGCACCAAGTAGATAGAGTAATTGATATCCCTCTTTGGTGGTAGTCTTGGTATTTCCTCAAAAACATTTACAAAATATCTCAAGACTAGATGGTCTTCAAGACTTGCTACTTTATCTTCGACAGCCAATTCCATGTGGGCTGCAAAAATTTAACACATTTTTCTGAAACTCTTTTTCAATTGCATGGATGAAATTTCTATAACATCCACAACTCTTTGAATGCCTTGAATCTTTTCTTGATTCCCTTTCTCATCAAGACTAGTTATTGTCTTGTTGTAATAGGCTATGACAACATGTTGTTTTTCCAACCAATCCATTCCAATTAGGAAATCATATAAACCCAAAGGTATAATGTTCACATCTACCTTTGTGTTGAGTCCGTTCATGTCTATTGAACAATATTTAACTAGGTCATTGACCTTCTCTTATCCCCCGTGGCTAACTGAACTAACCAATATTTCTTATGATTACTCCTTTTCAAATTAAATCTTTCAATAATATTAGAGTTTATGTAACTATGGATAGCTCCAGAATCAATAAAAATTTCTATGGGATGATTATTGATCTTACCTTCCACTTCAATCATTGGGGACTGATACTCTTCTTGCTATTGTCCAAGGCTGCATAAATCCTTGGCATGCTTCCTCCCATGACTTCCATTGTTTCATCCTCTTGAATGTTGTGAAAATTTCTCATCTTTTATCCTTTATAAGGGTCATCCTTATACAAGCTCTTTCCCTCACATCCCCAACATTGTAGAGGTTGTTTCCTTGTCCTTTTCCCAAAATAATATGTTTTCTAATTTTCATTTTGGATGACTAGCCTTGTTTATTTGTTTGAGAATTACTCTTGAAAAAGGGTGTCTTAAAACCTTTTTTTCCTTTTCTCCCTCTTTCCTCTCATCTTGTCATTCCAAGTCTTTTGAAATATTAGACTCCATGTGCTATGTTCATAGAGATGCCTTTCTCTCCTTATGGCCTCCTCCAAAGTCTTAGGGTTACCATATTGTATCTTGTCACTGTAGAAGGAGGGTAACCCACTCAAAATCTTTTGTATTTCTACCTTTTCATCCTTTATGAAGTCAACATACTTCAACAATTCAAAGAACCTCTTCTCATATTCATCCATTTTCATTCTTTCCAACTTGAGTTCAAAGACATATTTCATCTTCCCCTCATAGTAATGCTTAGAAAAATATTTTTCTTGGAAATATCTTTTGAACTTCCTCCATGATACCCTATTCTCATCAAGGTTCATGGCTTGCTTAAGTTGATACCACCACATGGCTTCCTTTCCTTGCAAGTGGTAGATTGCAATTATTGTTTCTACCCTGGAGCGGTAATCATGCAGATGGAAGTATTTTTTCATTTCCAATATCTACGTCTCAACCTCTTCTCCCCTCATATTCTCACCATTGAAAGTTGGTGGCTTGATATTCTTGATTTCACCTTGCAAGATGTTTCACTCTTACCTTATTCTTTGTCTCCTGACAGGGGACACACTTGGGCTACTCCCTATCCATGAAATGACATGATCTCTCCTAGTGGATTTCTTTGGGGAATGATGGTGCCTGATCCTAATCCTTGATTTACTATCATTATCATGCCCATCCCTTATGCTATAGGTTTTGTATGTTGTCACTTGTCTAGCACTAGCTTCTAGATTTGTGCTAGAGTCCTTTTTGGTTTGCTTCTGCAACATGTTCAAACTTAAGTATCTCTTTCTAATCCTTCATAATCTTTTCATTATCATCCTTATAGTTTTTCACTTGTCTATGCAAGCTTATAATAGTTACATGATCTTGCATTTCCCTTCTTCTATTTGAATATGTCTCAGCATTACCCATGCTGACATGGAGACCTATGAGTTTCTCCTCGTGATTGTAGGACCCTTGGGAATATTCCATTGTCGTGGTTATAATATAAAAACCAAGCTGATTATATGAACCTATAACTTTGCAAAAATGTGCATTCAAACAGTTTTTTTTAGAATAAAATAAACACATACACAATTTGGAAAAATAATTCATAAAATTTTTTATGCCTTTTAATGCCACCAATCATATTCTTTTGAGTTGGCTCAAAAATTGTATGCTCAAATTTAATCTACGGGTTAGTATATGGCTTATCCGCCTCAATACCTTTCCATCGACTATTTACTATCCCAATTTTGAGTTCTGAGAATAAAGTTATGGTATTCAAAAGTTTTGACCATTTTCCCTTTTATATCCCTACATGCTACAAGTGTTCTCTTTATCTCCCAACACATTTCCAACTACCTAGAACTCAAATATGACTCAATGCATGACTTCTACAATCCATTATATTTCCATATATTACTCATGGTCCCCAAATTGAATCTTGATATAGGAGTTATGCCCTCTAAAAGAAATCTGGTTCTAAATTTTACCCTTGATTGTTTTCGCTGTAACTCCCCCACACAAGCTCTGTTTGGTGAATAGTTTAGCTTGCTAAAAATATCTCTTTGAGATCTATCATTTTAGAAGAAAAAATTGTGTGTCCTGGGTCTTGTGTATCATAGAAGGACACACAATTTTGTACAAATTTTATTTTCAAAAAACATTGTTTAGGCCCTAAAAAATGCCCTGCAATATGAAGACCTTCAAAAACTGGATTTTTTATGGAAAAATTCACCAAATCATTGTTGTAACAGTTATTAGATACAAACCATTGATAACAAAATTAGGATTAATCATAATCATTGATCTTCTTTGCCTTTCCAAGATGTTAGTAGAACTCCACAGGATTGTCAGCACTTTTCTTCAGAGTATTCCCCTTAGAACTTCAATTGTTGGGCACATGAATTCCCCAAAAATTACAGTCCAAACATTGTCGAACTTCCTCTAAAACTTGTAGTATGAAGAACTGTTGTAATTCCTATCAGTATCCTTTGAAATCAATGAATTAAATCTACTCGGAGCCCTTATTCACCACTGGAGTATTCCCTTTGGAGTGCTTCGACTACTAACTTTACTTCTCCCTCCGACATATTTGATGGTTCTATGAGTAGACAATAAATGACTCTGATTGCGTTGGAACTTCAGAATTTCATAAATATTAACATCCATTCCTTTAACCTCTTCATGATCGACCCTCTGGGGCCCATGAAGGATCAATGACTATCATTACACTATGCCCGCTCATTGATCAACGGTCCAGATTATTCCTCGGAGAACCTTCCATCAAAGTGCATTCCCCTCCAGGACCACAACTCACTCCAACCAATACCATCCGATGAATGGTGAGGATATAAAAACTTCAAAATCCTATGGTATAGGTTAAAATCAAGGCCATAAGGATTTCAGCCTCCACCTTGACACTCACATCCATTGTCCCCTCCTCTAGTGACACATATCACCATTAGGAATCTCTAACTGCTGAGTTGGAAAGTTGCATCATCATGTTGTCATTCTCTCTTTTTCCTCACTTAAGAAGATCACACATCGATCTGTGACTAACATTACTTCCACTCTATCATCGATCTATGGTCTAGATTTCTTCTCGGAGTCTCCCCCATCGGAGTGCCTCCACTTTGATCATCTAAAGCTACTCCAAACCTTGGACTCTGAAGGTTCTTGTTCTTTCAACTTGTGTCATCAAGCTCCTTTCTTTGGACTCAACCTCATGTCAGACTCTGAATTCTTCTAAAACCTTCTTCCTAAAGACCTTTTAGGAGTGCTTAGCTCTGATCCTCTTGTGATCGAATCTCGACCATTGATTCTCCAGGTCGAATTGATTTGGGCTATCAATTTATAAACTTCATGACCGTCATGAAATAGATAGGAAATCAACTTCCATGGTTGAATTTGAATCTACAACCTGCAACTTGATGGCATAAATTACCTTCCTCTGTTGCTCTGAAGCACTAAATCTCAAAAAATTTCTCATAATCTGGTGATTTCACTTATGTTCACCATTTCCCCCGCAAATTCATCACAAGATGAAAAATATATAACCACAAATTCACTTAATTCATGTTGTATCTTGGCCCATACAATATCAGTGTTGAACCTTTAGCTTGGATACCATTCTGTAATGTTCCTCGATTGAACCAAATAACATTACTTGTAGAATAAAACATTAAAAATATATATTCTTGATAATTTATTTGTTGTAGCTTACTAGTCCTAATTTATTCACATTTACAACCAGATTTTGGATACCCATAATTAAATGCAACTACAAAATTCTAAACAAGTGTAAATGCAACTAATAAACAACTTTTTTGTTCCAGCTACCCAAGTTCTTCCTCCTTGTTTCCTCATGTTGTTCATGTCCAAAACTGTTTGTTACTACCCATACAAATTTCCTCTCTTTTTCCAAGACCATTGACTTCTCAGTCTTCTCAATGTTGATTGATTCTTCTCCATGCTTTCAAATAAATATGGAATGTGACTCTCACACACACCCTATGACATATTCTCAATGATTGAGCTCTCATATACTCAACTAGAAATTAGAATTTTTCCCCTAATGATGATAAACTTTATAAATATGGGTTTTAATTAATACCCATAAATTATTTCCCCTTTAGACCCCTCTTGGACTCTCTATAGGCATTCACCCTCTCTTGTGGATTAATCAAACCCCATATATGTCCATTCCTAGTAGTTGTAATGTCCCCAAAAGATATCTTCTATGGAATTAATGTTTTTTGCTCTTTTATGTGTGGTTGTTTATGTAATTAGTTAGAAATATTCGTGTTGAATGTGTAATGTTGTAATTTAATCTCTACCATATGGTGATTCCTCAAAACATATTGCAAACACCCAAATTCTCAATAATATGGAAAATACCTCATGGAATTATTATTATGGATGGAATCTGATACAAAGAAATAACATAGTTCTAATGGATGTTGTAGCAATTGTATAACAATAACCAACACTACACTACAAAAGGAAAGAAAAACCTGATGCATATGAAAAAATATTATCCAATAGATTCTCCCAAACCGATCCAAGGCCTCCCTAACTTCACGCAGTCCACTCCCATGTTGACTGTTTTGCAAATGTCCTTCCAAAACCTCACGGATCTAACCAAGGAATTTGCCAAATCCAAAAAACCCTCTTACAAAGGTCCTCGTGGGATAAGGCTAGATGAACATTGGTGCCTCATGGAACAATAGTGTTTGATAAACGAGGATTCCTTGAACCGTCTTGGTAGTTATCTGCAGTCTATAGGGGTCCTCACGGGACAAAGCTGGGTAACTTGCGAGGCCTTGTGGGACCCTCATCTTCAACCAATGATAATTTCATTGGTATGCCTTATGAAACCCTCATGTGCCTGCAAACTAGGATCAACCTCATTTGGATATCTTCGCAATATCGTGCGCGATATGATCTACCTCCACTAAAAATAAACCCAAAACTGAATTTCCAATGAAAACCCTATATGGATCCTCCTCTTTGTCTAATCTCCAATGGAAGTCATGTATGGATTCCCATCTTGTCTAGCTAGAGTGGATATTGCACCATGAAAACAAAACCAATAGTGGAAGGGTTTTGCTAAACTCTAATGAAACAATGGCTCCAGGAGCACTTCCAAAAAAACAAATCAAATCATAATATCAAAGTGAGGCTCTACCCCTCCTTTTATCCGTTCTCCATGCCTTCTATAAATTTCTCTTTTTTGACCAAATCAAATGTAACCCTTATCCCCCTTTTTACTAAATCAAATATGACCTTGATCACCTTTTTTCTTTCACTTTAGGATTAAAAGTCACTTTTAATAATAAATAAGTAACATATTAATCTAATGTCACTTTAAATACATAACATATCCTAACTAAGTGACATTAAATAACCCCTTTTGACTCCCTTTCTTTCACTGACAAGCCACAAAAGTCATTTCCACTACCGAACATGGGAATCAAAAAATGGGGACATGACAACAACTAACATTACATTATATTCATTTACAATTCAAAATTACATTTCTCATTTACATTTCTTGGCCATAACCACATGTTTATCTACATTATGCATCAAATAAAATGGGGATTATAGTGGGGATGTTATATATAGAATATGGAAGATAGGGTTTTGGAATCATTCTGAATTCAGTTTTAAAAAATCTCTCTTGGAATTTTTCCTATAAATTCTTTTTTTGGGAGGTTTCATATAATGAAATTTCGTGGACACTGAGGAGACATAGCTAATTATGTCTAGTCCAAATTTAAGGTTCTGGGTCGTCATATTTTCATATATATATATATAGATAGATAGATAGATAGATAGATAGATAGATAGATAGATTATGTGGAAGTTAGGGTTTCTAACTTGCCCTGAAATTAGTCTCAAATGAGTCATCTTTTTATTTTCACTATAAAAACATTTTGGTGAAGTTTCAGACTCTGAAATTTTCATAATCCCAAGGAAACATATCAAATTTTCAGAACTTGAATCATTCTAGTTTGCAAGATATATCTTGTGGAATTTGGGGATTTTTTCTAATCTTGAAATTAGTCTTAAACAAGTCATTTGGTATTTATGCTATAACTTTTTATCAATGAAGTTTCAGACTGTGAAATTTTTAGGAGTTTAAGAAGTCATATTAGAGTCCTATAGGCTGAAATTTTAGACTTAGAAGGTGTAATGTACTAAATTCCATTTGGAACATAACAGAAGGGTTCAAAGTTCAGATATATATTAGGAAAAAAATCACCCATCCATACATATTCCAAATTAATGCTTTGAAAGGTACATAACTTACAATTGGCATAAATTTTTATCGGAATATTTTTTTTGGGTGATTCAAAATTTGGGATAAAGAGGAAAATTAGGAGAATTATTATTTTCTCACATGGAAAATGGTTCTACTAGAAATAATACTGGTACTCCTCATAAAAAATCAAACATGGCACCTGAAGAAAGTGAATACTTAGAAAATAGAATAACCCAATTAAATAACCAAGTTGATGAAATGAATGTTAGTATGTTGAAACCAAAGAATTTATCACATTCTTGAGAATACCTTAAAAAGGAATTGAATGAAAATCAATAACATATGTAAAATAGGATGAATGAAAATCGGGATCATATGGCAAGAGGATGAATGAAAATTAGGAACATGTGGAAAAGAGGATGAATGGAAATAGGGAACATATGGAAAACAAGATGGAAGAATTGAAAAAATCCATGTATGATATGTTCTTAAATACCCGAGATGAAATATTCCCTAAAGTAGATAGAAATATGGATTGAAATCATGGAAATAAGGACAACAAGGTTGTTGAGAGTCAATCACATATCGGGAATATTTTGTCACTTTTGGATAGCACAAATTCTAAATCTCAAAATTATGATCATTCATTACTCTAAGATCCACATCATCATGGCTTCAATTTGGCACCAAGGAACTAGTTCATTCCAAATATCAATATGAGGAAGTTTGATGGAAAAGATACTATAACATGGATATTCCATATGGAGAAATACTTTGATCTACACCAAGTGTCGAGATAAAAAAAGGTACCTATTACATCCTTTTGTTTAGAAAATGATCAAATTGCTTGGTATCAATGGATTTGTGAAAAAAAAATAATTATATTGTCTCTTGGTCCATTTTTATGAATAAATTGATATCACATTATGGGGATATTAAGAGTAATGCATTCTTTAATCAATTGATAAATATTCGAAAAAAAGGTCGAATTACAGAGCACATTCAACAATTCCAAAATCTTAGTTTCAGGGTAAAGAACATTCCTGAGGACAATATGTTAGATCTCTTTATGGGCACTCTAAAGGAGAAAATTTAACATGAGGTGTCTCTTCCAAACTAAATCCCTAGAGAAATATTTCAGTATGGATAGGAAAGTGGAAATAAAAAATATGTCTACTAGAAGGGTGGCTTGTAACAACCATAGAGAGAACCATGCTCCCTCTCCTAACTTCAATCAATTGATAAGGTTGAAGCCTCAACAAATGGATGGAAGTAGATAAAAGGGACTATGTTTCAATTGTGACAAAAAGTATAGTAAGGGGCATAAATGCAACGAGAAGAAATTATTCTACATAGATTGTGAAGAGGAAGAAGAGAAAGAATTGGAACCATCACAAGATTGAGATCTAGAAGATACTACTCCAACGATATCTTGTCATGCATTGTCCGACATCAGTACTCCCAAAACCCTAAATATACAAGGATACATTAAAAAAACAAAGTAACATGTTGATTGATTATGGTAGTACCCATAACTTCATCAGTTACAAATTATCAAAAGATATCAATTGATTTGTATATCTAGCACTAGAGTTTCGAGTAATGATTGTAGATGGAGGTACCATAAATTGTTCTAGGAAGTGTCATAGTATTAATATCAATATGGGGGAGTATGTTTTTGATAGTCATATGATTTCCACCCAAATGGTTGGTGTTGATGTTGTATTAGGGGTCCAATGGTTACAATAATTGGGAACAATGCCCCTTAATTTTCAACATATTTTCATGATAATTTCATCAGAAGGTAAGGAAACTGATCTTAGAGGTATCCAAGGAAAAACCTCTAAGGTGATAATCTCTAATATCATGAAACAAATACTCAAAAAGGGACACCATGGTGTAATTACACAATTGTGCTCACTAGATGTTCAAAAATCTATGTCCTCTGCTCCATTGGATCTCCAAATAGTTATCAACAATCATTCCAAGATATTTGGAGAAATTTCTAACGATCTTCCACCTGCTCAAGATCATGACCACGTTTTTCATTTGCATCTTAGAAGTGTACCACCTAACATTAGGCCTTACAGGTATCCATATGCATAGAAGAGTGATATTGAATACATGATCCTGGAAATGTTAGAGGTCAACATCATTCAGCCTAGCCAAAGTTCTTTATCCTCACTAGTGGTGTTGGTTATTAAAAAGGTTTGTTCTTGGTGTATGTGTCTAGATTATAGACAACTCTACAAAATAAACATCAAAGATAAGTTTCCTATCCCTTTCATTGATGAATTATTAGATGAATTTCATGGAGAAATTTTATTTACTAATTTGGATCTTCATATGGGATATCATCAAATCAAAATGAGGTAGGAAGACACTCCCAAAATAGCCTTTAGAACACATGAAGGTCATTATGAGTTTTTGGTTATGCCATTTGGAATTACTAATGCACCTTCAACATTTCAAAGTTTGATGAATTATATCTTCAATCCCTTCCATATAAAATTTGTGTTAGTATTTTTCAATGACATACTAATCTACAACAAATCTTAGGAAGAGTGTGTACAACATATTGACAAAGTATTTACAACTATTGAAATAGAAACACCTTTATGAAAATCCTTCCAAGTGTGCCTTTAGGGTTCAAGAAGTGGAATATTTAGGTCATATTGTATCTCATGAAGGTGTAAAATTGGACCCTAACAAAATAAAATCTATGAGGAAATGGCCAATTCCAAAAACCTTGAATCAACTTAGAGTATTCCTAGGATTGGAAGGTTATGACCACAAATTTATCAAGAACTATGGTCAAATAGAAGTACCTCTATCAAAATTATTAAAGAAGGAAGCATTTTCTTGGACTCAAGCGGAAACCAAAGCATTTCAAAAACTTAAGGAGGCTATGTGTACAACTCCTATCCTAGACACACCTAACTTCACAAAAACATTTATTATGGAGTTTGATGCCTCAGGTCATGGCATTGGTGAATTTTTAATGCCACAAGGAAGGATCCTTGCCTTTGAAAGAAACCAACTTAAAGGAAAAAAATTACTCAAACCCATTTATGGAAAAAAAAATGGTGGCCATACTACATGCAATTACGAAATGGTGCCCTTACATAATAGGAAGGAAATTCAAAGTAAAAACAAATCATGATAGTTTGAAGTATTTCTTGGAGAAATGATTATCTTTATATGATCAACAAAAATGGGTTACAAATATGCTAGGATGCAACTTTGAAATTATCTACAAAAAATGGAAACACAATGTTGTGGTAAATTCTCTTTCAAGGAAAGAAGAGGAAACAAAAGGTTCACTACCTAATATTTATATTCTTCAATCTAATTGGGTGGAATAAGTGATGATAAAATGGAAGAAAGATCAAGAGGTATGCAAGATAATTCAACAACTACAAGAGGACACTAGTTCATTAGATAATTTTGTATGGAATAATGATTTTCTATAGTGTCATGGTGGCCTATATTTATGTAATAATTACCAACTGAAATAGAAGGTCCTTCTAGAATTGCGCAATTCTACGAGTGTTATCATTGGAAAATGGCTCACTACAAATATAGAAAGTGGATAAAGAAATAGGTAATAAAAACAAAACATGCTACCAATATTCATGGAATTATTACACTCAATTTGGAAAGATAATCATAAAACTATGTAAAAGTGGTTCTGGAAATCCATGCACATCCACGCTGGATAACAAGATGTATGATGTGCACAATGCGTGGCTAACAATCAAAAGACCTGCACAGACATAGAAACAACACATTGATGAATTTGTTCGAGCCTTAACCACTTTTGGGATGAAGGGGATCTCCCCCATACCCAAAATTGCCCCGAATTGTTTCCTTGGGATCACTAAAAAGGATGGGAGGTACCTCCAAGGGCCTCCCATTCACATTTGGAACCGATTAAGAAAAATCTTTCCATCCTCCTATAAATAAAAGGCCATTGTATGAAAAAAATAAGAAGCATTTGAGTATTGTTGTGCTGCTCATTTTTATCTTTGGGAAGCCATATTCCTCTTAGAAATTTTTTGGGAATCCATAGAAAGTGTTAGAGCTCTCTCCTCTTGAGTATCTTGTCACTCTTTTCTTCACCATTTCCCTTTTTTATCCATTGATAGTAGAAAGAATACTTTGTACTTGGGGACTCAAGAGCCTTCCCAAGGAGGAAGAGGGGACTCATAAGTTCCCATATTTATTCAAGGAATATCAATTCAAAGATCAGTTTACTTGGTATATCTCTCTTGTGTTTTCTTTGTGCGTTCATTTCAAGTTATTGTTTGCTTAGTTTAGATTTATTTCATTGTTGTTTATCTCTTGTTTCTTTATTTTATTTGAGCCACTAACCAACTAACTCTCTGTTGTGTTGTCTGGATAGCCTAACTATATAGTGAAGGGACCTCGTTTTGCTCACTCTTGTGACAAAAGGAACCCAAAATATTGGCAACCATACTAGGGATTTGAATCAAAATTATCCCTAATTAGGTTTTTATAGTGTTATTTCTTACTTGTTTGCATGTGCAGGGGTAAAAAATGGCCTAAACTCACCACTTGAGACCAGGATTTCACCCCACAGTGAGAGAATTTTTTCAAAATTTTTCCCCTCCAACTTTCCTGTGTGTGTGCAGGTTTGGGAAAAACATACGCACGGTCTACGCACATCTGCACTCTGTTATAAATATCAAAACATGCAGTCTGAGCGTTGTTCATGACTATTTCTGACTCTGTCGTGCACTTGTCTTATTTTTTGCAAAATTGTAAGGTGTGATTTTCCCACTGCCACTCAGTAGTTTAGATTTGATTTTATCACTTTGTAAAATCCAGTACAAGTAGGATGAAATCTCATTCTTGCATTCATAAACCCCACATCACACACAGATAATTAGGAAGATTAAAAGAAACCATAATATCTTTGATTTCCTTAATTTCCACGTGGATGGATTAAGAGTTTTTGCATTTGAATTTCAAAGATTTCATTTTGCAAAGTCATCACTTTAAATTGGGACTAGAAGACTGTCTAAACCAATCTTGGAGAATGGTATTTCCTTGCACCTTAGTGTGATCTTGGAAATCAAAAAAAGAGGTTGCTTAGATAAGTCTCCACCTCCATTGGTAAATCAAATCACTTTCAAAAAGAGGACAATCCTCTCCACTTGTTGAAAACTAAATCTTAAAATAGTTGTAAGGGCCCATATGCCCACGTGCATGCAATTCTAGGATAGTTTTCAAACTTTTAGAGTAAGCCACCTAGGGAGTTTGAACAAGTTGTAAGGGCCCATACATGCCCACATGCTCACAATCTAGGAATAGTTTCAAGTTTTATAGATTACAAAACACCTTAGGATGATAAAGGGTCCAAGTAACGATTATCGTTTCCGCCATGATAGCTTAGGATTTCCTTTCGTTTGCAAGGGTCATTTCGAGAAAATTTAGTAAGTTATTTAAACAAGAGAAGTAAAGGACCACACAATGTCGACCATGCTAAAATATTGAATTTAACTTATTCAAAAAATTGTTTAACCACCACTACTCCTTTCACACACTCTCACTTATTCAAAAACGCTTTTGCTAGATACTTGAACCTCTTGTGGGATTCACTTGTCTACAAAAAGGTCTTTGTGCACACCGCCATAAAGAAAAAAGTTGGCCCATGACCCCAAATTCACAACCCTATTTTACATTATAAAAACCACCATAATCAACCCACTTTCTAACCTCCACAACACGAACAAAAGAATAATTTGGTAGTCTAAGTTACGATGTTGGGGATAGGGATCCAAATAACTCCCCATCATCATTTCTCATTTGAAACTTATAAAGTTGTGAATTAGGGTGCCAAAACCCTCCCACTCAAGCATTTCTATACCATAAGGCAAGGAGACACTCGTGAAGGGTCGAAGGCCGAGTTCTAGTTGTTATGTGCATGCCTCCTTGGGTCACCCAACCCTTGGAAAGAATCCATCCTATGACTGATTTCTAAGGCCACAAATCTAAATTTTGTTCTTGATGGAGGTAGCTTAGTAGAAAAAACTTGGGAGTTATCTTCCCAAGGTGGCGGTTTTGGGCTGCAATCACACCTCAATCATATTTTGAACGGTTGTTGGGAAATATTGCCAATACTTTTGGGATATGCCCCCTTCATCCCTCATTATAACTGATTGTTCATCCCTTCACTAGTTTCTCCTCAAGTGGGTTATGGCCCCATTGTCGAGAGATTTTTTGGAGGTCCTGTGTTATTTGAGAGGAAGGACGTTACGTTAGATAGGATACGTGCATTGTATTTTTATTCCCCTACGAGGAGTTACAAAATCTCTAACCACTTTTCACATTGTCTTGATGTATGATTTTTCACCACTTGAAGTACATGTAATTTTATGAAAACATTTCTTGAAGTAATTATAAATCATCTTTTCCTATCATCCCTCATCATCATTTACACACATCCACTTCTGAGATAGAATCATATGGGAACCACAATATCCTCGACATTCCAGACATTTGAGAAATTTACCCCCAATTTTGGGTGGTGTTCCTAATTTACTTGAGACATTAGTTGTACCATTACATACACCAATTAATGCCACGATACTAGGATTTGGATTACTAGGAGCCACTTTTCTTGGAACCAATATCCCAAGCAATTCCCAAACAAACCCTCCACCACAAGGAGGTGGAGCCCAAACTTTTCCACAAAGTACAAGATCCTGAGGAACCACTTCCTCCAAAAAAATGGTAGGACCCATTCCTATCATGCCATTTTTGTCTTCACTCAATATCCATGATCTAACTAAATTTATGAATGATCCCATATTACACAACCCCAATTGGTTGAATATGCCAACAAAACTACCTTCAAACATCCCTAAGTTTGAAGGGAAAGTTGGAGAGGACCCTGCCAACCATGTCATGTCCTTCCACTTGTGGTGTTCTTACAATAACATAATGGAAGATTCAATTCATCTACGGTTGTTTCAGAGAACCCTAAATAGCACAAAAACCAAATGATATGTGGACAAAAATTTTGGAGCCCACCCAACATTCAAATCATTAGCCAAAACATTCATGTCATTTTTTCAACTCCCCATTCATCATGATATTGGGTCTGAAATCCTGTCAGAATGCAAGAAAATATTGCTATGCACATTTCAAACCATATTCATGAGTGGTGCAGATGTCACAACCTTTGTAAAGAGGATACCACACCACAACAAAGTCTAGATTGGTTCCTTCGATCACTCGTTCCCACCCTTGCTAAAGATGTGACCATGACCCTCCCCAAAATTGAAGATTAATATATCACTAAGGCTCAACAGTTTGACCTCATCTACTCCCAATCTAGATTCTTATACACTATCCTTTCAGATGCTCCTCGTCCTTTTCCCTTTGGTCAAGACAAACCGAGAACATCACATGTTGTTGATGGGTTGATTTGCTCCATGGCTCATACTCAACCACACACGCAATCAGTACCCAAATATGAGACCAAACCATATGGGGGAGTTTAATATTACCCACCTCCCCACCACCACCATTCATGGAACCTCCTCTTCCCCCATGGGAACCCAGATACCCACATCCCTTCCCCATCCAGTCCCTATCCCGAAACTAGTTCCTCAACCAACAACATCCTATCCAACTTGTAATAATGGAGATACCTCCACTTCCTACAACCCATATGGGGCCCCACAGGGTAACCCATACTATCCCTTCTCTGGTCTAAAGCAATCTGTCACACCCCCACATGGACAACACCAGGCAGGGGTCCATTTCATCCAACCCTCCCCTCTTCAGCAGGTTCAATATTTTGAATAGTTATGAATACAGCCAATCCACCTCACCAACCCAATAACAATCGGAATAAAGGAAATAATAGGAACTAGGGACAAGGAGGGAACCCCCCCCAATATGGGGGCAATCAATGCCAACCCAACCAAAAACCCCAAGGGGGAAATAATGGTCAACCTCAACAAGGGAGAAATAACAACCTTCAAACCAATTACTCTTGTGCATTATGTGGCGAGTATGGTCATTAAACTCACCATTTCCCCCAAATTGTTGATTACAAATAGATGAAGGATGACATGAATCCTTAGTGGGATCCCAACCTTCAAGGTCCACCTCAAGGAAATCCTTCTTATATACCACATCAAGGAGTCATTAATACTCAACCAGAGGGGGTCTAATGTCCACACCCACAAGGAAATTCCCTCCACCTGAACAACCCCATCTAGGGACCACCACTAACCATTAAAGTATCCTCCTCACTTCTGAAGAGTAAATCCTCTTACAAACTCACAATCGCTAATATAGTACATCCCCTGATCCATTACCCACCACTTCAGATGCTCCCCAACCACCAACTGGACAACCATTGATGATCCCTCATCCTGACACTAAATCCATCGCATGCATGCCTCATGCACCCTTACATAGAAATGTGCACAACCCTCATGCTAGGGTTTCCCATAGCTACAGTCTTATTGATGACCTCACTCAATCAACTGCTACCATGTCAGTTACAAAAGTACTTAAAATATGCCCTTCCCAACGAAATGCATTACTTTCACAATTGGGGGAAGTAGATCCAGCATAAACTCATCTAATCACATTTTAGTTAGACAGAGTAGACCCATGACTTCCATCATTAGTCGCATTCCATATTCCTATCAAAATTTGGAATATCACGATCCACCACTGCATCATAGACAAAGTAGCATCCAAATGCATCGTGTCCAAATCAGTTTGGCAACAACTTGGTTCACATGATTTGATCCCATCCACCATCACACTTAGAGCTTATGATGGTCACCCATCGCAACTGGAAGGCTTGTATAATAATGTTCTGGTCGATTTGGGGAGAAAAACAATTCGCACTGACATAGAAGTCATCGATGCCCAGTTGGATTATAATATCCTATTCGAAGGAAGCTACATGTACACCATTTAGGATGTATCTTCCTCAGTCTTTCGTACCATGCTATTCCCCCACAATGGGAAAATTGTCACCATCGATCAATTGACCCACCATGAACCCAACCAATCAAGACACATTGATAACATCCTGCCACTGATCCTCTCTAGCGTTGACTTAGTCCCCATGATAGATGTCAGAATATGGCTATTCCAAGATCCATATTCGATTGGTACTTACCAAAGCTTCCCACCTGTCACTAGGACCATTGTGTGCATTTTCATGACTGATGGAGTTGATATACCTAACCCCCCATCCATGGAGAACTCACCAGAATCCACTACCCTTCCCACCATGCTACTTCCTGATGAAATCCCCATACAAAATCCTCATGAAAAAACATCGGATAACTCACTACCCATGGGTCAAATTCCCATTTGGCAGACACTCCCACAGGCCATCACCCAAATTCCCTTCTTTTACCCCCCCCTGGAGTAACATCATACCAATTTGTTGCCACCCTCACTTTACGTAACATGGTCATTTCCATCCCTATATGGTATCTAGAACCACCAGTTATGGTACCTGGTTTATCCCTTCCACAAAAATCTATAGCCCCATTATTGTGTCCAGTGGCTTAGCCAATCACTCACCCAACCAGTCATAGAGTTGAAGGTAATATTACCACTACAGGACAACCTACCTCTAGAATAGGGGGCACTGCCACCAACCAATGAGGCACGCGTAAAAATAAGGAACCCTCCCTCCCTTCCCCCC
This sequence comes from Picea glauca, assembly GCA_000966675.3. NCBI lineage: Eukaryota > Viridiplantae > Streptophyta > Pinopsida > Pinales > Pinaceae > Picea > Picea glauca. Next base: position 2,112,698 of record JZKD02S2222751.1, on the reverse strand, counting down.
CCCGCATACCCCCTCCATGAGTCTTGTGCAACATTGTTGGACACCCTACCAATCTCTTCCCCACTTTACCTTATTTATGGAATCTCATTCTGAAACCCATAACTACACCACTAATACCCACACCAGTAGCACTACCGGTCTCACTAGAACCTTCCTCCTCCAAACCTCCCATTTTGAGAACCAAGCATGCTTGTGCCATTTGTTCTCAATACAACCATTATACACACCACTTCCCAACCCTCTCTCAGTTTCGGTACACTCTAGAATCAGTGCGCCAAACCACATTACCTAAGTCATCCCAAACCATCTCATTGGTACAACCATTTACTGACATTCTATATGTCTCTACGTCAGTAAACAAGCACATGCAATTCCCTTCTGCACTATTCTACCAAATGGACAATTACACATATCGTTGTCCACTCATCATTGAGGGACACACATGCTAGAGGGCCTCCCTCCCTCCCATTCCACCAAATGTACCATCTTCGGTGCACATGACTGTAAATGATCACCATCCAAGAAGTCAAGAGAGGACCACCTCTCGTCCGTTGACCCCTCTGGCCATTCCACCATGATGTGAGGAATTCCTCCAAAACCCCCCCAACTCCCCTGTAACATCGGTTTATGAGCTTCCCCCTCCTCCATACCACAATAAATCTAGTTCCCATCGGGATATTTGGTTCATGACATCTACTGACAACTCCTCATCACATCCCATACATCCATCTACCTCAGGAACAAATAACGATATCTAACCTTTACCAACTACACCCACAAATATCGACACCACACTCACAATATTTATAGACTCCTTGTACTCCATCACCTTTCATTCCGATGAAGAAATTTTAGAAGTCCTATGTGCACCTGATTACCCCTGGGATGATTTTCATCATTGATCCCTCTTTCTGGCACACAATGCCTTCCACCCACTAGCAGATGCCTCTGTATGTACCATCAAAGTGGATGATTTCATCCCTTCTGGACATACAGATTGGTTCAAAAATCCAATACCCTCCCCTAACATGTTTGAATAAGGTAACATGGTCAATATCTCACCCACCATCAAAATTGACATTTCGAGCAAACCCAATGTCATGGAAGAAATCACCCTATTGGAAGCATGCTCCCCAAAGGAAATCATAGTGTAAAAAACATTATTCAAGGAATATCGAGATGTGTTTTCCTGGTCATACACTGAAATTTGAGGATTAGACCCAGCCATTATTAAACATCACATTGACACTTGGCCTGACGTTTCCCCTGTCCTCCAAAATAAATGCCCCCTCCACCCTTCCAAATCCATGGAGATCAAAGACTAGATCGAAAAACTCCATACTATTGGCTTCATATACCCCATTGCATACACATCCTAGGTTTCCAACCATGTTCCAAACAATAAAAAAAAATGCACTATTCACGTTTGCACAGACTTCTGTGACCTCAACCAAGCTTGTCCCAAAGAAAACTTCTCCACTCCCTTCATTGATTAAGTCATCGATTCTTGTGCCATTCATGAAGTCCTCTCCCTTAGGGACATATTTCTTGCCTATAACCAAATCAAAATTCAATAGGTGGACCAATACAAAACCACATTCACAACCCCCTGGGGAACCTTCACCTATCGAGTTATGCCCTTCATACTCAAAAATGTCAGGGCCACTTTCCAATGTGCAATGGCATATGCCTTCCACGATCTTGCTCACATCATCCTTTCCTACTTGGATGACCTCAACGGTCTATCCAATAAATGTTCGCAACACATAGAGGATATATGGATCATCGATGAACATTGTCAACAGTACATGTTGGGCTTCATATTATCCCAATAGGGTATCACCATAAACCCCCTTAAATTTCAGGCCATAAATGAGATCCCTCCTCCCAGGAACTTACGTTAGTTGCAAATCCTCCAGGGAAAATAAAACTTCTTATGGCATTTCTCCCCTGACAATGCCATTCGCACCCATGGATTCCTACACTTACACCACAGAGACATCTCGTTTCATTGGGGCCATCATGCCCATGCATTCTTCGATTCACTAAATAAGGCACTCAACAAAGCACCCTTGACCAATCCCCTAGACTATGATAGGGATTACATACTCTACCTATATCATCCTATGGCATTTTAGTTGTTGGAGTAATCGTTCAGGTTGATGAAGACCAACGTGAACATGTTATATACTACATCAGCAAGAACCTCTATGAGCCACCTCTCAAGTAAAACCATGAAGAGAAGATATCTTGCATAGTTGTTCTCACAGTACAAAAGTTATGCCATTATATCTTGCTTCGTACCACCAAAGTAATCTTTGATTGCAACCCCATGCATTACCTCTTGAATCGTCGCCAGATCAATGGAAAATTTTCTCACTAGATTGTCATTCTCCAAGAATATGACCTAGAATTTACCACCCCCAAGAGCAAGAAATCCCTCATTCTTGTCAAACTCCTCATAGAGTTTCCATCAGCCTATGAAGACCCCACGGTCAATGAGAATTTCCCGGATGAGAATTTATTCCTCATATCCTCCATAGACCCATGGTACGGAGATATTTTGGTCTACATCCACACTCAAAATTTCAAACCACACTTATCTCATAACGATCGTCATTGCATTCGACCCCAAGCCTCGTGACACCTCCTCATAGAAGATGTTCTCTACTGTAGTGGCGTCAACACGCTTCTTCTACACTGCTTCACCCTAGAAGAGGTCGAGACAGTTCTGGATGATTTACACAGTGGGGAATGCGGTGGTCACTTATTCGGCATGTCCACTTCCCAAAATATCATTCAACCCTGCCACCACTATGAACGTCTATAGAATAGATAGGTGGATGTGGTCCCTTGAATGAATCATTTCCATATATATGATAGATAGGATTTTTTGGCCCACATTGTTTCATGACCTCATCCATGCAGTTAAACGGTGTGACACATGTCATCTATATACACAAAAGGCTTCGGCACCACCTACCCTCTTACACCTCGTAATCATTGTTGGCCCCTTATATAAATGGGGCATCGATTTCATGACATGCAATCCTCCATCCAACAATGGAAACAAGTACATTGTAATATCCCTCAACGAACCCAATTTCAAATGTAATACAAATATACTTAAGTTGGTGAGTTGTTTTGACCTCATTTGGTAATGCACATCATGTGGCATAGTGCGCGCATGAACTGCATAGTAAAATGATGTAATATGCACATCGTAGGATACCACGTGCAATAACTAGGGTGCGCGCAGTATGGAGGACAATGATCCTCTTGTATATGATATGTATTATAGGCTGGTGAGCCAGTTATTATAAGTTGGGATGCTTATGTTTTGGTATTAGGCTGGAACGCCTAGATGTCAAGGGCCAATGCGTCTACTTTGTACATGACTCATGATTAATATAAATACACCATTGCGTGCACAATGACCACGATAAAAGAGATGGGGGACTGAACTTCACCAGTTAGGTAAAGGGAGGGCCAAAATTCAAGGGAATATTATATTGATATTCCTAAAAACGTAAAGTATGGATAATTATTTTATCCTAAGTTCTAAAGTTGGAGACAAGTGGACCAAAGTAACTTTTGATATAACAATTGTCAAGTTGGGGACATGCATTCATATCATGGGGGACTTATCTCATTTGGGTGATCTTTTCCACAAGGGGGGGATTATTTTCCAAACCAGAGCCTAACCATCATTCTCACCATCACTTTTCACGAAGAGTTCACAGTGATTCCTGTACACACTCAGTTATCCAGTCAATGATTCCATGACCATTTGCACTCATGCATTCTGTTATCCTTGAGACATCCATTTCACCATTCTGGAACCTGTTCCCATACCTCCTTTTGGTTGATGTACCTAGTTATCTTGGAGCGGGATTGAAGAAGCGGGTTGTTAGGCCCGTGAGCAGTTCTATGACCGTGAGAATTGTTGGGGATTGATTCCCGAAGGTGCTAAACTGCAGCTACAGCGCTCTGAGAATTTCAGTCCGGCCTATTGTTGAAGCCTTGGAAGGGAAGTGGGGCAACCGAGGGACTGTTGAGCAGAGAAGGGGCACACTTCCTTGGGTGGGACAGGCATGTGGGGAATGAGAGGTTGTAGGCTGCTAGTTGAGTGAGCACCTGAGATGGAGTCTTTCCTGTTGTCCTTAAGCCTTATTCTAGATAGGAGCCCTTTACCCTGGGTGGAGTTTAGTCCCAGCTCAGGGATGACTCACTGTTCAGAGTGATGAACAGTGTAGTCTATGTTTGGGAGGTTCGTGGATGGTCTGTAAGCAGTTGGTGACAGTCTTTCTAAGATAAGTACCAATTGTATGATAAAATGATATGTTGTTTTGTTATTTACATGCCTATGTTACGATTTTAGCATATATGTGATTATGATTGCTTGTGTGCTTATGGGTAATTTCCGGTAAATGATGCATATTTGTGGTTACTGTTATTTCCATATAAAAGTCGTATGTCACAGAAAGAAAATTGTTGTTTAACTTTAAAGCTTCCGCAAGAATGTTGTATGTATATGTTTTAGTTGCATGTAGTTTAAAGAGTAAATATAGGTGGCATAACTCAGTTGATTACTGAGAATGTTACCGACCAGTGTCAGAGCATGAGTTCTTTCTTTGGAGTGGCGCTCTCCGGCCTGAGGTTGGTCGGGGGAACGTTACAAATTGGTATCAGAGCTTAAGTTAAACAATGAGCTTGGATGGGCCAGAGGGGTTCACTTGAAGTGAATATTCACAGAAAAGTAACTTCGAAATGACCAGAATTAGAGTCACGGAGTGTCCTTGGAAAAGGTTGGCATACTGGCGCACGTGGTAAATTTTGGCACCGCGCGGGAAAACGTTGGCATGTCAGTGTGCGCGGTAAATTGTGGCGTCGCACGGAAGATTATTATGTGTAGATGCACACACTAAACTTAACCTTTCATGGTGAGCACACACATAGTAAGGTGCACATGGGGTGCGCAAGTATTTCTTAACGCAGAGGAGTTTGGTTGGTACGCGCATAAGTATGAGTATAAGTTGTGTCGTGATAGTGTATTAAGTAGTGTGTGTAGATAATTGGGTGCGATGGAATATTGGTGCACGGTATCGAAACTGTGCGCAGTTGGCACACGACACCAGAGTAGTGTGCGTAAGTAGTCGGTGCGACGAAGAAGAAATGCACAGTAGATTTAGGTGCGCGGAAAAGATTTTTACCTTGTGATATTGCTATGCACGTTAAATATAAATGAACAGGTCAAATTTTAGTGCGCACGAAGTCACTTGGAAGGCGATGAGTCTGAGTTTAAATTTCATATTAATAAAATAAAATGAAACACACAACTGCATCGATGCATTAATTAATTAAAAAGAATTCCAAACTTTAATTTCCTCCGAATTAGACAGATGAATATATATATATATATATATAAAAGATTACCAGAAAAACTTACTATAAAAGAGAATAAGATTCATAACATCATCAGTTAGAAATTCTAATAAAACAGTCTAAAATCTATTTCTATATTTATATAATCGTAATAATTACAAATTACAAAAAGAGGATGACAACAGTTAGCCTGTTGAAAAAGGGTTGTTTAAGAACATGCCTATCATCTCTGGTACTCTTTACCTCCACTATTGGTTGTTCAAAAGTCCTTGAGACATGGTTATTTTAGTTGAAGAATTACTTCAGTTTAAATAAGAGTCTAACTAGACTGGTTGATTCTCTCCAACACTTTCGACCACTTCAGCCATAGATTCCTCCTTCTTCTGCCGCTTGAACCTTTTCTTCTTAGCGGCTAGCTTGTTGATGACTAAATCCTTTATAGTGAGATTCATCCTAGCTTCCAATCGCAAGTCTATAGCCGACTATGTGTGGAACTTAGTTTCTAAAATGTGCGCAAGGATCCTTTCCTCCTTACTCACAGGAAAGTCTAGCATGTTGCTCAAATAACCAGTCTCACTCAACTTAGCCTTGTTCATGTATCTCAGGTTGGGGATACCGAAATGTGTCTTTATAGAGAGTAGGAAGTTGAACAGTTTGGAGATTACTTTGGTTATGGATACGCAAATATATTTATACTTGGGGAATGGTAATTATAGAACTCCATTTATGAAGCACAAATAGATTATGTACAAGAGCGTTGGGTTTCCATGCTTGGCCAATCCATTTCGAATTATTAGCTTTTGAGTTCATTACATGGCAGCATTCAACTGATGTCACATGGTTGCGAAGTACCGAACGAGTGAAGCAGGGTGATCTAACTAGCTGTCACCTGCTCCACGAGTGGTGGATTTGACATATTGAGACATGTGATACCACGTCTTGGTGAAAGTGGTTTTGGCAAACCACCTTCTTGCTCAAGTGTATCTCTGAAGGCACTGTGCGTCTTTGTTTTTGAGACTTGGATCTTATCTAGAATTTCCATGGTGATAACACCAGGAAATCGGGAGATAATTATGATGTGTATATAGGATCAAAAGGTGCTTATTCCCATGAATTGTTTAAATTTAGCCTGATAAATTGCGATGGATACACATTTTGCATAATTAACAAAAACTCGATCAGATCAGACCAGCATGGAGTCCATAAGAATGGAAGAAGCACAGGGTAATTACAGTCAGCAAAATGAGAGCAGAGGGGTGGATGTTCATTTGGGCATGGAAGGAACGAACTCCAACAGACATGGAGAAGAAAGGAATGAAGATATGAATATGGTTGAGACCATTAAGAATTTGCAGAAGGATGTCCAAAGCCATAAAGTTGATAATGAAAGTCTTATGAAATCCAAAGAGCAACAGTATGACTTCAACATGAAGCTATTGGAGGGTTTGAACATAGTAGAATAGAAATTGGTTAAGGAGAGTGACTCAAGTAAATCCGAGAGTCACAAATATTTAGAGGAGAAAGGAAAAGTAAAAAGTTCTAGTAGACATCACCATCATTCCCAAAGGCTTTCCAATAAGAGAGAAGGCAACAACTCCAATCTATCTCCTGCTAGAAGGTATAAGAGATCTGGGGTGGATGAGTTGTGAGGAGAAATGAACAAAATCAAACCTCCTACATTTGATGGTGAGCAAAAAAGGATGAAGATGCAGAAACATGGTTGCTAGGCATGAGGAAATATTTTCAATTGCATAATTATTCTTCTCATGCAGAAGTTAGAATCACTATCTATCAACTCAAAGGAAATGCCTCCATGTGGTGGGATCAACTTGTGCAGGTGCAACACATTGTAGAGAAAAGTGTTACTTGGAAGGAATTCAAGAAGTATTTTGAGAAGAAGTACTTAACTAAAAGGTACTATGACAAGAAAATGAAAGAGTTCTTTGAACTTAATCTTGGAAGTACGACCATAGATGAATATGAGAGAAGGTTTCTAGAACTATTGAAGTATGTCTCTTTCATCAAGGATGAGACAACCAATATTCAATAGTATTTAAGTGTATTTACATTGTTCATGAGTGAAAAAATATAGTATGATGATCCCAAGACATTAGAAGAGACCATAAGGAGAGCTAAATGCTTATATGATCAACAGAAAGCAAAGATATCTTTCCAAAAGGCTTGGGAAGACAATAAGAAATTCAAGATGGATCAGAGGAAGAAGGGATATAAGCCATTGTTCTTCAAAAATAATCCACAAGGGAAGAAAATGCATAAAGAACCCAGAGTGATTGACATAGGAAGTCAAGGACCAAGAAAACCACCTATGTAATGTTGGGGTTGTAAAGGGGACCATAGGTTCAGAGATTGTCCTCACAGAGGTGGAAAAATTAGGGTTGTTCAGAATGTACAATGGGCTGAGACAGTAGAGGACATGGGAAGATATGTGCCAAGGATTTATGCAGCCCTGGACAACAAGCAAGCAGAGTATCAGTCCCACATGATTGAAGTGGAAAGTATGATCAACAACCAAACCCTTGATATTTTAATTAATTCAGGAGCTAGTCATAGTTATATAGACCCTAAGATGGTGGAAAGTTTGTAATTGCCAAGAAGCAAGCATGGGAAATCCTGGTTGGTGAAACTGGCTACAGAAGCCAGAAGAAAAGTTAATTAGATGGTTAAGTCATGCCTCATAGACATGAATGGATTGAACACCAAGGAAGATTTGAACATCTTTCCTTTAGGTTCCTATGACTGTCTAATTGGGATGGATTGGTTGGACCAACACCACACTCTCTTAGGTTGTCACAACAAAGCATTTACTCGCATAGATGAGGAAGGGAAACTAAGGAAGGTACATGGAATTCCCAGGGCAGTAACCATTAGAGAAATTTCAGCATTGCAACGAAAGAAATGTTACAGAAAAGGATGTCAAATATTTGTTGCTCATTTGGAAGAGACACCTAAAGATAAGGTGTCAAATTTGGAAGATTATGTAGTCCTGGAAGATTTTGAGGATGTGTCAAAGGAGGTACCCAGACTACCCCCAAGGAGAGACATTGATTTCTCTATAAATTTGATGCCTGGATCAACGCCAGTATCAAATACTCCTCACAGAATGAGTACACCAGAATTGAAGGAGTTGCAAATGCAGCTTGAAGAACTTCTGAAGAAGGCGTATATACGCCCAAGCGTCTCACCTTGGGGTGCCCCAGTCTTGTTTGTGAGAAAGAAGGATGGAACACTAAGGTTGTGCATTGACTTTAGATAGTTGAATAAAGTGACTGTTAAGAATAATTATCCTCTACCAAGGATTGATGACCTCTTTGATCAATTGAAGGATGAAAAGACATTTTCAAAGATAGATCTTAGATCAAGATGCCATCAAGTAAGAATTAAAGAAGAAGATATTAGCAAGACCTCCTGCAGGACAAGGTATGGTCATTATGAGTTCACAGTGGTACGATTTGGGTTGTTAAATGCACCAGCTATTTTCATGTGCTTAATGAATGGTGTTTTTCGAGAGTATTTGGACAAGTTTGTCATTGTCTTTTTGGATGAAATTCTTATATATGCCAAGTCAGAGGAAGAGAATGAACATCATGTGAGGATGGTGTTGCAAGTATTAAGGGAATGATAGCTATATGCCAAATTGAGCAAGTGCTCATTTTATCAGAAACAGATTCATTATTTGGGGCATATCATTTCAAAGGATGGGATAGCAGTGGATCCTGAGAAGATAGAGGCCATTAGAGAATGGTCATCACCAAATAATGTGACAGAGGTGGGATCATTCATGGGTTTTGCAGGTTACTACAAAAGATTTATTGAAGGATTCTCAAATATTTCACATCCAATCTCTTCCTTGCAAAGAAAGGGAGTGAAGTTTCAGTGGACATTGGATTGTGAAAGAAGTTTCCAACACTTGAAGCAATTATTGACAAGTGCTCCAATATTAAGGATCACAGACCCAGAAGAAGACTTCATCGTATGCATTGATTCATGTAATGAAGGACTTGGTGGAGTCCTCAGTCAAAATGGGTTTGTCATATGTTACGAATCAAGGAAGTTGAAGGATCGTGAAAGAAACTATGCCAATCACAATTTCGAGTTGGTAGTCATAGTGCATGCCTTGAGGAAATGGAGACACTACTTCATGGGAAAGAGGTTTGAGCTAAGAACAGACCACAATAGTCTGAAATATTTATTTGATCAGCCAAATCTAAATGTTAGACAAAGAAAATGGTTATAATTTCTAAGCGAATATGATTTTGATATAAAGTATATCAAAGGGAAGGAGAATAAAGTGGCTGATGCACTCAGCAGGAAGGTGCATGAGTTACATACTTCAGCCATTAGCATGTACCAAACTGATGTTCAAAGAAAATTTCAGGAGGCTGCTAATGCAGATTTTCAGTACAGAGAATTGGTAGAAATACTACAGTAGGGGAAGATACTTCGGAAGGTGGATGATTATAAGTTGGGAATAGATGGAATATTGTTGTGCACGAACAGGATTTTTGTTCCAAATGTCCAATACTTGAAATGTATGATTTTGCATGAAATTCATAATGTTCCTTATGCAAGGCACCATGGATATCAGAAAACTATGGCAGTGATCAAGAGCCATTACTTTTGGCTAGGTATGAAGAAAGAGATCACTGAGTACATCACTAGATGTATGGAATGCCAGAAAGTGAAAGTTGAGAATAGACACCCAGTAGGGTTGCTGCAACCTTTAACCGTTCCTGAATGGAAGTGGGAAGTGGTGACAATGGATTTTATTACAGGATTGCCTAGAACAGGCAATATGCATGATTTGATCATGGTGGTGGTGGACAAGATTATGAAAGATGCCCATTTTATTCCACTGGAAACTACGCACAAGGCAGTAGAGGTTGTTGATATTTTTATGAAGGAAGTGGCACGATTGTGCAGGATTCCTAAAACAATTGTGTTCGACAGAGACCTGAAATTCACCTTGAAATTCTAGAAAGGATTGTTCAAAGGATTCAGAATGAATCTGAACTTTAGTACAGCTTATCATCCTGATTCTGATGGACAGACAGAAAGACTGAACAGGGTGATAGAAGATATACTAAGAATGTATGTGATGGAAAAACCATTGAAATGGGAAGACTACCTACACTTAGTAGAATTCACGTACAATAATGGGTATCGGGCATCATTAAAGATGAGCCCATTTGAAGCACTTTACAACAAAAAGTGAAATACTCCAGTGAGTTGGGATAATCCATCTAATAGGACAGTAGTTGGACCAAAGTTGCTTAGGGATATGAAGGACTAGATGACAAAAATTAAGAAGAATCTAAAAGCTGCCCAAGACAGATAGAAAAGTTATGCCGATAAGAACCGAACCCACAGAGAATTCAATGTGGGTGATCATGTTTTCTTGAAAGTGAAAGCTAACAGGAGTTCCCTAAAGTTGGGAAGCTGCGCCAAGTTGGCAGCTAGATTTTGTGGGCCTTTTGAAATCCTGGAGAGGATTGGTCCAGTTGCTTATATGATTACATTGCCTGCATATATGTCTGTTCATAATGTCTTCCATGTATCATTGCTAAAGAAATATATACACAATCCTAATCATGTTATTGACTGGAATGTGATTCAAGTGGAGCAAGAAGGCACTTTTCAAGTGCATCTAGTGTGCATTTTGGACCGGAAAGTCAAGCAGCTCTGGAACCGAGCCATAGGGCTTGTAAAGGTTCAATGGACCTGGTATGGTCCTGAGGATGCTACTTGGGAGCATGAAGATGCAATGCAGACAAAATACCTGCATCTTTTTGAAGATTTTTGAAAACTTTGTTATATATGGGTGTATGATGCACTGAGGATAGTGCATAAATAAGGCAAGGGGATTGTAATATCCCTCGACCAAACCCAATTTCAAATGTAATATAAATATACTTAAGTTGGTGAGTTGTTTTGACCGCATTTGGTAATGCACATCATGTGGCATAGTGTGCGCATGAATTGTGCAGTAAAATGATGTAATATGCACATCACAGGATACCGTGTGCAGTAACTAAGGTGTGCATAGTATGGAGGACAATGAGCCTCATGTATATGATATGTATTATAGGTTAGTGAGCCGGTTATTATAAATTGGGATGCTTATGTTTTAGTATTAGGCCAGAACGCCTAGATGTCAAGGGCCAATGCGCCTACTTTGTACATGACTCATGATTAATATAAATACATCGTTGTGCATAGATCGACCACGATAAAAGATATGGGGGACTGAACTTCACCAGTTACAGAAAGGGAGGGCCAAAAGTCAAGGGAATATTTTATTGATATTCCTAAAAACTTAAACTATGGATAACTATTTTATCCTAAGTTCTAAAGTTGGAGACAAGTGGACCAAAGTAACTTCCGATATGACAAGTGTCAAGTTGGGGACATGCATTCATATCATGGGGAACTTAGCTCATTTGGGTGAAATTTTCCATGGGCGGGGGATTATTTTCCAGACCAAATCCTGACCATCATTCTCACCATCACTTTTCACGAAGAGTTCACAGTGATTCTTGTACACACTCAGCTATCTAGTCAAAGATTCCATGACCATTTTCACTCATGCATTCTGTTATCCTTGAGACATCCATTTCACCATTCCAGAACATGTTCCCATACCTCCTTTTGGTTGGTGTACCTGGTTAGCTTGGATCAGGATTGAAGAAGCGGGTTGTTAGGCCCATGAGCAGTTATCTGAGCATGAGAATTGTTGGGGATTGATTCCCAAAGGTACTAAACTGCAGCTACAGCGCTCTGAGAATTCTGGTCTGGCCTATTGCTGAATCCCTGGAAGGGAAGTGGGGCAGTCAAGGGATTGTTGAGCAAAGAAGGGGCACACTTCCTTGGGTGGGACAGGCATGTTGAGAATGAGAGGTTGTAGGCTGTTAGTTGAGTGATAACCTAAGACATAGTCTTTCCTGTTATCCTTGAGCCTTAGCCTGGATAGGATACCTTTACCCTGGGTGGAGTTCAGTCCCAGCTCGGGGGTGACTCACTGTTGAGAGTGATGAACAGTGTAGTTTATGGCTGGGAGGTCCGTGGACAATTTGTAAGCAGTTGGTGACAGTATTTCTAAGATAAGTACCAACTGTATGATAAAATGAAATGTTGTTTTGTTATTTACATGCCTATGTTACAATTTTAGCATATATGTGATTATGATTGCTTGTGTGCTTATGGGTAATTTCCGATAAATGTTGCATATTTGTGGTTACTGTTATTTCCATATAAAAGTCATATGTCACAAAAAGAAAATTGTTGTTTAACTTTAAAGCTTCTGCAAGAATGTTGTATGTATATGTTTTAGCTACATGCAGTTTAAAGAGTAAATATAGGTGGATAACTCAGTTGATTACTGAGAATGTTACTGACTGGTATCAGAGCATGAGTGGTTGCTCTGGAGTGGCACTCTCCATTATGAGGTTGGTCAGGGGAACGTTACATACATAGTAGTCTTCGTTGACTACTTCACCAAATGGGTTGAAACAATGCCCGCATTTAACAATACGGCCGACACAATGACACGTTTGTTCTTCAACCATGTCATCTCTTTCTTCAGGGTCCCTCTACATCTATTCTTTGACCATGGAAAGCATTTCAAGAATGAAATATTCATGGAAAGTTTGGCCAAATTAGGATTCACCCATGAATTTGCCTCACCCTACTACCCATAGTCCAATGGGCAAGTCAAGGATGTCAACAAAGTGCTCAAAACTATGCTCCAACGCACCATTGACAAACACAAAAAAAGTTGGCACCACATGTTTTTTCAAGATTTATGGGCATATTGAACAACTGTCAAAATAGTCATTAGTTTCACACCCTTCCATTTAGTCCGTGACATTGAATTCATCCTCCCCATCGAGTGAGAAATCCCAACATTACGCACAACAATTGAGCTCTTTCCCAATACACCCCCCCTAGAGAAACGATTGTTAGCCGTCGAATCTCTCAACGAAGATCGGTGGGCATCCTTATAGAACAATGAAGCAGCCAAAAAGTGGACCAAATCCACCTTTGACTGCCAAGTTAACCTTCGGTCCTTTACCAAAAGAGACCTTTTGTTGTCCTACGATATCGCCCATGATACCCTCCACCACAACAAAGGTGAATCCCTATGGCAGGGACCCTATGTCATCCATCATTTCCTTATTAAGGGTGCCTACATCTTAGGCCACCCTATAGGTGCTAACCTCAAGGACCCAATCAATGATTTATACTTGAATAAATTCTACCCCTGAGAGTAACCATTCTACCTTAGGATTTCCTTCCTTTTCTAGTTGTTTTTAGTCTTTTTTATAGCTCTCTCATTATGTGAGCCTAATCCAGTACCCTTGTGTCAATGGATGAATTTTTCATTCACTTACCACATCGAGTACATGGAAGGAGCCAATCGCTGGATCTAGAATCTCGCATCAGCAGCTTGGGTTATTTACACCCCATACCATGTGTTGCTCCACTCTAGTGGCATATGCCTCAACCCCTCCACCAATAACCAAGTTGAATATGTTGTTGTCATTGGTCTCTTCTCGGAGGCTAGTCACCTTCATATTTGTCACCTAAGCGTCCTCTTAGATCCCTAACTCATCATCCATCAACTCAAAAACATGTATCATATATGTGATCCATGTCTCTATCGCAAGTACCTACAAGTCAAACTTCTACTACGAAATTTTGAGTCCATCACATTTTCTCATATCTTTAGAAACCACAACCAGATGGAATATAACATAGTTAATCAAGTACTAGATTGGCATTTATCACATTAACATAAATTCTGCATTCATCCACACACAATTAAAAGAAAAAATGCATATACACACACATATCTCAAATTGTCTACTCATATATAGATTGTTTATGTGTTGGATACAAAAAATCAATACATATATTCCTTAGCTCCATGACTATACCCTCTCATCATATCCATACAAAAAAGGGAGTTCCAATGACTCCTAGAAAATCAGGCCCTACCTATATCTAGTCCTCCTAACACCTAGGTAACCCCAAACGAGGTACATCACCACCAGCTGGTAGAGCTCCCCCTGAAAAAATATCCATAGCTAGAATCCTCCATGTCATCGTTGCACCTACAACTGCTTCCCGACAAATCATTGACCGTCAGTGCGGGTCCCCACCAATACATAACTACAGGATACCCTCATGCAGGATACTAACCCACAACCCCTCAGGAAACCCATTTAGAACACCCTCAAGGTGCCTCCTTATCTCCCCCAACTCATCTCTATGATGACCCCCTTCTAGTCCTACTCCCCCGGCATGGGTCGACTACTCCTGATGCATTTTCGAGGCCTTCCCCTGGATCATCAACCTGATGGTGCCTCTTTGGCCACCCCTCCTCTACCTACTCATCAACCAACCCCCAAGCAGGGTCCGCCTCATGACCATTGGGTCCCACATCTACATAATATGTTAAGGTCCTAACCCACACATAGGTAGATCAATGTATTCAGATGTAATAAAGGTCAACGTTAATAAGGCCTTTCAATAAAATAGAATAAGGTGGATGTAAGAAGACCTAATAGAAGCTTTTGTTTCTAGAATGATCTTCCTCTAGATGTTTCTCTTAATAGACATATTTAGTATAAATAAGGGTTGACGGTATGAAAACCCTAGCTTGAAGATTATTGTAACAGAGCGTTGCTCGATTGGAGGTTGCCCCCTCGAAGAGGCCTATGAATATTGCTTTCTGAATCAAAGTGCTATTTCTATTGCTATTCTTATATCATTTATGTGTTATTGTGAAGATTATGCTAGATATTTTACTGTTATTCTTCCATTTCTAGCATTTTATTTCTGTTCTGCATATTTTATATATCTGGTATCTTGCAGGTGGTATCAGAGAAATTTCCTTGGCAGAAATTGTGGGTATTTTTTTTTCAGGGTAGAGACATATTCTAGTGTCTTTAAGCCACAGAGATCTTTCATTATGCACATAAACCCACGGTTGAGGGATTCATACACGCAGGAAATACAAGTGGTTCTTAAACGCACATCTGTTGGCCACCCTCGTAACCCCTGTTGATACCCCTTTGAGTGGTAGCGCATCAGACAACACCTGTGTACGGATCGACCTAGATTTCCTAAAGCCCTCTTTATATAAACCTATCGGTCGTCGGACTGCTATAGTGTCATCGAGAACAGCACTTGGGAAGATACTCTCTAGTACCTGGGTAGTCGGGTAGTACGGCTAAGAGTACGGTCTATCCTCCTTAGTTAGTGCCCTCAAATATTGGGCCGAGTACTACTATTGGACCTCGCACATATATCAGAGAGCTATAGCACAGGGCAAACCCTTGTCTGTAGAACCCTTGAATACCTAACCCTTGGGGAACATAAACATAAACATCAACAAATTAAACCGGTGAGATCT
>JZKD02S2222751.1:2084836-2096868 GCA_000966675.3 Picea glauca | reverse complement strand
TTTCTGAATCAAAGTGCTATTTCTATTGCTATTCTTATATCATTTATGTGTTATTGTGAAGATTATGTTGGATATTTTACTATTATTCTGCCATTTCTAGCATTTTATTTCTGTTCTGCATATTTTATATATCTGGTATCTTGCATAATCAAACCAACAAATATGTATTGGTACTATCAATATATCCACATCTAAAATCAAAAGATACATCCTAAACATATAAAGTTTATACATGTATCTTGTTCGTCCTAGTCCTCCCCAAGAGGTAGGCACATTCTTGAATGGCGTCTGAAATCCATCCTATTATACGAGAAGTCACAAAACACTTGTGGGGTCTACCACCAGACCCGCTCAATTGTTGGAGTAAAATAATAACCATTGACCCCTCCCCCTTGTTGGGGAAACAACTTGGCCCACCTCATCAATCGTGGATCTTACGCATTCGGTGGATCCAAAATAGCCTGAGGACGTAGTAAAACCACCCTCTACAACATGAACACACATAACATTGAGCCAAAGGTGAACCTGTCGCCCCTAGTCGCCACGCACCGGTCCAACTATGCCTCCATACATGCACACATAAATTGGACCCACACAAACATCCGACCATTCATATCCTGCTCCGCGATCACCATTTGCGCATGAGAAATGCATTGCGTCCCTAGTGACCTATAGATCCAGACCACCCTCACACAAAAAACATGTACCTCCAGGGAGTCAAATGAGTTGATGACAATCGAGCCACCACTCATAACTATGTCCCTCAAACAGTACTGCCTTTCTAGCTCCCCCATAACTACCCCAACCAGGAGTCGGAGTTGTTCCACCACAGCCGCGCCTTGACATGAGATCCCAGTAATAAAGTAAATGTCAATGTCTGCAGTAATCCACAATTCTCGCCCTCGTACCATGGTTGCCACATCCATACTATGAATTCTAACAGGGGCTCCTAGGTATGGATCAATGCGCAATTAAAAAATCATAGTAGCCTGGCTTGAGACAAATGTCGTCGGATCTGTGCATCCACTCCCACCTCTTTCCTTAGAGAATCCCAGTCTCTCCCTCCACTACACCGGAATCCTCGCTATCATACTAACAACCTGCATCCATAGCAATAGAAGCTATGTTAGCTCATCATCATGACATAATTCCCATCCAAGCCATATAACCCACTATTTCCCCTGTAGGAATGTTCCCTTCATAGTCACGCACGCCTGTGCGACTGCTTCCCTTACATTCACGCCCTCCTATGTGACTATTCACCAAATAGTCACGCAGTTTCTCCCTCACCTTGGGAATTATTTTCGGTCTGACAGTCGTGCGTGTGCACGAATTTTATTTATATAACCACACATAGTTGTGCAGTTGTTACTTAGACAGTCACGCACACTTCCAACCCACCCTCTGTGTGGTTGAAACCCCAAGCACTGTGCACCTCTGCGGAGGTTCCATTAATACAAAAACACATTATGTGTGTGTTTATTAATTACTTCTGCACATATGTGCGTGGAGATCATAGACTCTCCCCCATGGCCCACCACCCCCCACTCAATAAAATGGTCGTACGACCCTCCATACGACCTCTCCTCCCATCCCTAAAGCACGCCTACACTATGCAAGAGGTTTTGACTACTTACTTAGGTTTCTCGCTACTCGAATATGACCTCGTATGCTCTCCCACAAATCTCAGACCTCCACAACATCAAGTACAAATGAGGTGGTTATGAGGGCCTCATGCCCTTATATACATCCTATAGCCCAACTCCCTTGTGTGTGTTCAGAAGCATTCGAGCTCCATTTCACACACCGTTCGCACCCATCGGAGCCATATTCCCTCACGTTCACAATGGTACTCTCATATTCTTCTTTCAATCTGGAACCCCTGGGATCCCTTTTGGCCACCCCGAGTGCAAGTACACATCCCATGTTCACATTTCATTATCATGCAACTGTTATACACATGTTTTATTTTCAAAAAGATATGTTTCACATCATTTATTTGGTTCAAATGTGCAGGTCTTCACTTACGGCCCCTCTCATGCTACCAATCATGGAATCTCTTGGATCCTCCAGGTATATATTTCAATTGGTCATCTCATTCAACCCCATGCTCACAATTGCATTTCCCAATCATACCCCCTAACAATTATCCTCAGGTTCCCCACACTTGGCTCTATGGTACCGTCATCTCCATTTGCATTCAGGGATCGTCATCTGGTACCTCTCTCACCTCCATGAGTTGTCCCACATATATTTTTCCCTTGGCATATTGACACTCATGTTGTTCTATCCATTAGGATTGAGAGCCCTGTAAGTGTCACACCCCCAAGTAAGAACCTCATACTTCTTACTCCTTATCATGCTAACCACCACATTATGAAATCATACCTTATTCCTTTTTGGTTACATTCAAGTGAACCTATGCATTATCAATAACCCTCCACATCATCCACCATTAGTTTCCCATCTACAACATCATCCTCCATTCATCTACCTAGTACAGAAACTAACCAATGGGATCCCCACTGTCCACCAGACTCTACTTTCTCCCTCTATCGGCTAAGCCATACTCCACTGGGGCACCTATTTCTATACATGTACTTTCAACCCCATTATTTATTCATTTAGTAATTGTAAAAATCATGTTGTATGTTTCAACAAGTACAGTGGATTTTGGTCCCCGAGGTGTAGGACATTCGGTGACAGAGTGTGATGTTAAGGCACTCTGTGATGTTAAGTCATCGGTTCGAAACCTGCGAGGACAAAAAATACAGCCATGTTAAGGGTTTTTGTGGCTCAGGTTGAGTGTGATCCCCAGGTGATTTTGATGGCTGAGATGCCCCTGAGTCATGGTTTCTTAGCCACGGGCTAGTCCCATAGGTCACAAACAAACTAACAAATAAACAAAAAAGTACACTAGATTTTGGCCATCGCACTCGATGAATTTGTTTTTTCTCTTGGCACATCGCAACCCCTGTTACCATTGGTTGGGGCATCTCACTATCCTCACACCCTCTGCAATCCATTTGTATCCAAGCCAAAATATTGACCACCTATAGACCTTTGTGTCCCATATCACTCTATATTTTGAACTACGCTACATACCCTTGCATTTTCACCCCTTCAGCACGGTTTTTCCATATATGATCATCCCCCTAACACCAGATAGTACATTATGGTTGTTTCCAACCATCCATACCCCCCAACCAAGGGAAATTCTAGAATCTTGTATATTCCAGACATCGTTCATGATTACCACCCTTCCTGGTACCATTACATTCTCACCACCATGTTGATCACACCGAATATCTAGAATCTCTTTTCTTCTGATCGTCGTGTTACTTTTCATGTCGAAATCAACAAATATCCAAAAAAGTGATAGTATCTTGGCACTCATTCCATTGATAATGAGTGGCCTTGGATGGCACAAAGAGAGTCCTAATTTCTCTTTGATGTCATTGATTCCCATGACATTCGACTCTAACATAATCTCATGTTATGATGGATCTTACTTTGCGACTATTGCAGTTTTCAGTAGCAATCGACAACCTATGAATTTGATTAGGCCATCAATGCTTCTAAGTTCTTCATCACTCGGTTTAGATTCAAATCAGTCATCAGAGTTGTCACCTATTGTTTTTTCCTCCCTTGAGGGCATTGAAGATATCTACTTCGTTAGAAAGTTCAGTTACTACTATCTCTTGATAGTCTCATGATATGAGCATGGGGCATTCCCGCCTCATTTGTTAAAAAAAGATTATTGTTTTCCTATCATACTTTGTACCGATCTTCTGTCTCCTCTCCCTCCAACGAACGACTCTCACATCTTTTCATGTTCAATTTCTCTCACATTCTACACAATGTCATCATCAAATGAAACTATGATGTATTTTGGCTATACATATGCTCCTAACCTCACACATCATGGGGCATCTCTTATCATTGGAAAATGAATCACTACAAATACAGATAATGGATGAAGAAAAAGTTAATACAAACACACCATACTACCAATATTCATGGAAGGATTACACTAAGTTTGGAAAGATAAACATAAAACTATGTAAAAGTGGTTCTGGAAATCTGTGCACATTCAGCCAAATCCACGCACGCACATGCGTGTCGGTTAACACAGTGTACGATGCACACAGTGCACGACAGACATTCAAAATACCCACACGAATGCAAAAACGGTTCATTGATGAGTTTGGTCGAGCCTCAACCACTTTTTGGATGAAGGGGATCTCCTCTATACCCAAAATTACCCCCAAATTTCTCCTTGGGATCACTGAAAAGGATGGTAGGTACCTCCAAGGGCCTCCCATTCACATTTGGAACCAGTAAAGAAAAATATTTCCATCCTCCTATCAATAAAGGGCCATTGAATGCAAAAAATAAGAATCATTTGAGTATTGTTATGTTGCTCATTTTTATATTGGGGAAGCCATATTCCTCTTAGGAAGCTTTTGGGCATCCATAACAAGTGTTAGAGCTCTCTCCTCTTGAGTAGACTGTCACTCTTTTCTTCACCATTTCCCTTTGTTAGCCATTGATAGTAGAAAGAAGACTTTGTACTTGGGGACTCAAGATCCTTCCCAAGGAAGAAGAAGAAACTCATAAGTTCCCATATTTCTCCAAGGAGTATCAATTCGAAGATCATTTTACTTGGTATATCTCTCTTGTGTTTTCTTTGTGCATTCATTTCAAGTTATTGTTTGCTTATTTTAGATTTATTCCATTGTTGTTTATATATTGTTTCTTTATGTTAGTTGATCCACTAACCAACTAACTCTCTGTTTTATTGTATGGATATCCTAACTAGATAGTTAATGGACCTATTTTTTCTCACTCGTGTGCCAAAAGGAACCCAACAACGAGGACATTCATGATTCTTGAAAATGTACCATGGGATCAAGAAGGATTTTTTATGGGAAGTTCTTAAAACTAATATTCAAAGTTTTGTGTCTAAATGTGTGGTCTGACAACAGAATAAGGGAGAAACAATCAAGATTCCAAGTCTCCTACAACCACTAGCTATACCAAGTCAATATTGGGAAGAAGTTTCAATGGATTTAATTACACATTTACCCAAATCTGGAGTAAAAACTATCATCATGGTAGTAGTGGATCGACTGATAAAGTATTCCCATTTTCTCTCTCTTTATCATCCTCTTAAAGCAAGTAAAATAGCCACAACATTCATGGAAACAATACAAAATATACATGGAAACCCCAATATTATTGTAAATAACAGAGACACAATTTTCACTTGAAATTTTTGGACTTAATTATTTTCTTGTTTGGCTACTCAATTGGATCACAACTCATCTTACCATCCTCAATCTGATGGGAAAAATGAGAGTGTGACATGTTTAGAAGGATGTCTTCATTTATTTGCATATAATAAAAAGACACAATGGGTCAAGTGGTTTCCCTTACAGAATGGTGGTACAACACATCCTTCCATACGTCATAAAAAATGTCCCCATTTCTATCACTTTATGGATATCATCCTCCATCCATCACAACACCTTTGAAAGGGACTACAAAGGTTCATGTAGTGGAGGACCACATAGGGCACAACAAGATGTTCTCAAACTATTGAAGGACAACTTGGTTATGGCACAAAATAGGATGAAACAACAAGCAAATCAACATCATAGTGAAAGGGAATTTGAAGTGGGAAATTGGGTATTTCTTAGGTTACAATAGTATAAACAGATGTCCCTCAAGAAACAAAAGAAGGACAATAAATGAGCACCCAAATATGATGGCCCCAATAATCTTTTGAAAAGGATTGGAAGTATTCCTTACAAATTGGAGTTGCCTCCATCTTCATGTGTACATCCAGTTTTCCATGTTTCTTTCTTAAAGAAGATAATCAACAACAGTATATGAGTCCAAACTATTTTACAAGAGATTAATAAAGAATGGAAAATCATACTAGAACTGGAAACAATCCTTGAAACAAGGATTAAGAAGCTAATAAATAGAGAAATTACAGAGTACCTCATCAAATGGAAGAACCTACCAGTGGAAGAGGCAACATGGGAATATGAGTTCTTCATGTAGAAACACATGTGGTTAGTCAAGTGGTGAGGAAAACACTCGTTTGAAGGGGATGGACATGTTAATCCCTAGACAAAACCCTATGTTATGTATAAAACCCCTTATTAAGCCCTATATATTGAATTATTACATTTATAGGGTTATATTTGTATGTAGGATAGAACCCTCCATTGCACCCTTTCATTATAATTGTACCCTTTGTCTCTTATATATATACCATGGATACCCGGTCTTAGGATCATCTTATCTCATAAAATATCATATTGTACATTGAATATATTATAAAGGAGGTTTCCCCATTTGAAGTGGAATGTTATTCATTAATTTTTTATCCTTTTATACAATATTTAAGATGCTTAAAATATCAAAGATAATTCAACAGAATTCTTGAGAACGAACAATTCTCAAGCTATTCTAACATAGCTTATTATTGGATAGATCCATCACTATTATTAATACAAAATAATCATTCTTTTTCACCTTTTTACAACTTGGGAACTAATGATCGCCAAGTCGTTCTAACAACAACTACTGTTGAGTTTGTCCATTACCATATTCAATGAGAAATAGATATCCAGTTGTCTTTTTCTACAACCGCATGGTAGTACAAATAGAGATATAGTTGTATGCCACACATGGGGTCCATAATAATCTATACAAATGAGATCCTCTTCCAAAAATACTTGAGTTGAGATCCTCGTCCAATCACTTCTTCCTTTTCCACTTGGAGCTCCAAACCTTTAGCACAAAATTTAGAATTTGTAGCATGCTTGTAAAGTCAGATATGTAGCATGGGAGGATCAACAACATTCCTATAAATTTTCCAGAACACTCCAATAGAGTTTCTACAAAACTCCTATGGAGTTTCCACAACACTCTTGTAGAGGATCTGCAATGTTTTTGTTCATGGAATCTGCAACACTTCTCAATATGGTTATAAGTATGAATTTCTTCCTACTTATAATCAAATAACCAATCAAATGAAAAATAATGAAAACCAAAAACACCTTATGCTAATATTGATATCCAAACACTAAAATGATTGGTAGATGATATGAAGGAAAGCAAAAAGAGATAGAAATCATGCTAGAAGTCTAGTAAAAATATGATAATGCTAGAGCCTGTCACTTCCATTGAGCAAGGTAGTTTCGATTTGATACATGAATTGACTCTTTATACTTAAATATATTTTGATAAGGATTTGGTTGTTGCCTTATGTGCAGGTGATAGCTTGCAGGAGCAAGAAAGTAGATTTGGGAGTTGCATCACCATAGGAAGCGATAGGACAATCATCGGTAAAATTTATTTTGTCCCTCTTCTCTTTCAGCATAACTAGCATGTGTGTAATTGAGATCTATAGGAATCCATAATTGATCTATCCACAATATGTCATTAATCACAGGAAGATCAGTGGGAGTTCTCACCCATTCATAGGGGAGATATCTCTACTACAACATGTTTACTCAAATTCCACTTGCTAAAACATTAAGAGAAGGAAAAGGGAGAAGTAAAGGGAAATATAGAGATTGGGGGGAAGAGTTGTAATTTATTATAAAGAGAAATTTATGCAAGGGATTATAGGTGAAACATAATGGAAAGGAGAGAGATGGGGAAAAAGAACTAAAAAAGTATGTTCATGCCAACAAGTGACAGAGGAAATTTGTGGGAGTAGTGGAAATTGGGATATGAAAGCATATCAAATTGGAGAATTGGGATTATATTCAAACAAGTAACTATATCTTTATGCATATAACTAAAAAAAGGATTATAGAATACTTTATTATGGATTAGAGAGATACAATATTTAAGGTTGTATCTCCCCATGTAGGAGTTGGGGTGAGATTATGAAAATAAATGAAGTAGATACAATCATAAAAACAAATTTTATAGTGGATACAATCATGAGAGTGAACTTATTATATATGTAATTTTTCTTGTGTAAATATTGTCTCATAGGATAAACCCCTTCCGACTTGTTTGTCCATTAATGGTGCTCCTCCACTAACTTTGGAGATATATTATTGATTTACTTAGACCTCTTGGACATCTCCCATAAATGACCTCTTTCTCCCAAGATGAGCTATATTTCCCAACACCTCTAGATTATACATGAACACGTTGTTCCAACTAGCATCATCTAAGATTTTCCTTAGGACAAATTTGACCATGCTCAAACCAACTTTGGTTGAGAGAGATCACTTTATAGAGAAATAATTTTAGATATACAAACTATGCTCCATTCAACCTAAAATAAAGGACTTCTTTATGTTCTAATGACTAGACTATTGTGAGATTAAAAGACACTATAGTTTCTTCCAATATTCACATAACTCACTTCTTACCTTCAACTCTATTCAAATTAGAGATGCTAAGTATGTTTTACTAGAAACACCATTCTTTACTAGTGAAAACTTTTATCACATAAAATTGTAGCATTGATATCCAAGAAGTTAATAACGAATAATTACTTTGTTTTTCCATAATACTAATGTGAACCAGTGAGCACTTAAGTTAGTCAAATAGTGCATTATCCATTGAGTGAGCCCTAAACAAAGAAAATCTTTTTAATTTTAACTGAGGTCTTATCTTAGAGGGTACTAAGCTCTCTATGTTTAATGAAAACATATTTCCATATCCTTCTTATATTACCTAACCTTGGATGTTATGCGTATGACAACCTATTGTATCATCAGTCTCACATCCTAACATTTAATGGGACTCTAAATATCTTGCAAACCTACACCTTGATGATACAATGGGATGGCATGAAACTTATTACTTTTCATAGATGTGTGTTTTCATTCCTTTTTTACTTTTTATAACCTTAGGAATCTCACTCATATATGTGTTTGAATCTCTATATTTATTTCTCCTTGATTAACTCTTAGTTTTAATTTCTTATGAGGCATGAGGTCCTTTTTCCTCTACACATAGTGAATGTTATGAAAAATGTTTGTATTCCCATTAAATACTTTTGGTTATCATGATACATTAATATAATATTTCTCTTATTTTTAACATTTTTTAAATGTGTATTTCAATTTTTAGAATTAAGAATTTCCAAATTTAAACTTATGTAAAGGTTTGGAATTATTCATTTAATGCTATTATGCAATGTAGTGGTTTATGTGAAGAAATATTATTATTCTTAACATTTTTTTTTAATGTATATTTCAATTTTTAGAATTAAGAATTTTTAAATTTAAACTTATGTAAAGGTTTGGAATTGTTCATTTAATGCTATTATGCAATGTAGTGGTTTATGTGGAGAAATATTATTATTTAGTTAGATTATTAATTTTGAATATTTGTTATGGTCCCATCCTAACTCTTCTAATTATGAGAATAGGTTACTAGTTAATGTATCATGTTATATTTATTAAAAATATTATACAAGGTAGTAGGGACTGAGTGAGATGAGTAAATGTAATAGGTTGCATTAAAGAAGGTCCACTAGTTAGTGGTTGATGCCTTATTAATGAAGGTTGACTAAGTTGTTAGGGTTTTGGTCAATTAAAAACTATATATAGTAGTAAAAATTTGTAATGAGTTTTTTAATGAATATTATTTTATTTGCTTCTCTATTTCCTAACTTTGTAATAGGTTTTCTAGTGAATATTATTTTATTTGGGTCTCTATTCAGTTGGAGGTTTCCCTCTTGAACAAGCAAGTGAATATTTCTCTAATTTCTAAATATTAATAAAAGTTTGATATTTCTTATTTCTGGTTTTCTTTATTTGTCTCTTGCAATCATATTTTTATCTATTTTGATTTAAATATTATGTTTCATCTAACAAGATTATGTTTCAGCTAACAAAGAACAACATGCACTTGATATAGGAATATTTTTTGAGGAATAAAAAACACATAGTATACCTCTAAAAATTTCATGTATGTAATTTTTATCTAACCATAAGGATTTCATGTATGCAATTTTTCTATTTTTAGATTTCACTGTTTTAGGTATGATTAGAAATTATGACTCATGATCCATTATGCAATAACAAAACATTATTCTTGTTCACATAAAAGGTTGGATGTATGATTAGAAATTATGACTCATGATCCATTATGCAATAACAAAACATTATTCTTGTTCACATAAAAGGTTGGATGAATGTTGTGTTAGGCATTGACAGAATTTTTTATTAAAAAGTTAGCTTGAGATGAGAGATAGTTTGGAGATATTTTGCATTATTATGCAATAAATTAAGAGATTTGAAATATAGAAATTATAAATTGATTTTGGATATACAAAATGTTTTTTTTTTTTCATTTGATCACTTTTATGATCGTTTTAATTATATTATTTTTTATTTACATATTTTTGGTTTACTTTTAGAAATTACAATGATATTAAATTTCTATATGATAGTCAAACATGTTATTATAAATATAATTTTGTTTTTGTGATGTAATTTTATCTCATTAAATGGTTTGAAATGAAAACAAATCCATCAATCAAGTGATGGTGATTTTGTTTGATTTTGTTTTGAGTCAATGAGGAAGTTGAAGCCAGCATGGAAAAATCACTGTATCTCATGATAGAGAGCATTTATGCAAAGGAGTTTTTTTGGAAAATAAAGTATATTTGTTTCAGTACTTAATAGTGGGAATGCTAAATAATGAAGCATGGAGGGTAAATTTATGTTGAATGCGTATCATTATGCAAGTTTATTGTGATAAAGGATATGCCTTGGACTTTGCAAAATCAATTATTAGAATAGGCAAGTTTATTGTGACAAAGGATATGCTTTGGACTTTACAAAATGAATTATTAGTACAATCTACATGGGAGAGTTATAACTACATCAATCAATTCTTTTTAGTATATTTGAAGAATTTTTAATTGAGGCACATCTTTCTCCATTAAAATTTGTAAATTCTTTTGCAATAAGATATGATTCAAATATATTATTGATAAATTTTGGAAATATTTATATTCAATTACATTTGCTTGAAAATGTAAATTAATATGTTATAACATATTACATGTAATCTTATCACCACAATTGAAAATGTAAATTAATATGTTATAACATATTACATGCAATTTTATCACCACAGGAACAAAGCCTTTACAGTCAGACAACATCTAAATAAGAAAGCGGTTTTTCTTACTAACATGTTAGATAATGGTGAAAAAAGTGAAATGTTGAGGAACAAACCCTTTGCAATCATGCAACACCTAGACAAGAACGAGGTTTTTCTTACTAACATGTTGGATAATGGTGAAAAGAGTGAAATGTGAAATGGTGAAAAGAGTGAAATGTGAAATGGTGAAAAGAGTGAAAGGGTATCTTACATAGGATTATATTGCTGAAATTAAAGATGCAACTACAGAACTACTTTTTGAGGAATGATGTCCCAGTTTATAAAGTGGAATGTAACGTATTTGAATGCTTGAAGGTATTTATGCTAAAATTTCAATTTAGATTTCCTTTTTCGTTTCTTACTTCTTTATTTACTTTCCTGATTAGTTGTTGTTGGTTTATGAAAGGACCATTTGTTGAAATCTAAGGTAGTGGTCAGAGCAAGTTTTGAAGGCATAGTTTTATACAAGCAATAACGATGAATAATGTAGACAAAACAAAAATGACCAGGTATTAAATGACCAGGAATTTCAAGGAAGAATGCTTCTGGCTTTCCGAAAATCTCAAGTAAGAATGTCAAGTTCCTTGTTAATGGAAGGTATTTCTTTGGTGGGTCCCTCACCAGCATGTTTTAGATGATATTTTGTAAGGTTTGATGTCAGAGTAAACACAGGAGAAACTCTGTATGGACTTTGATCAGAGCTGCCTTATATGCTGTTAAGCATCTGAGAAAAATTATGGACTTTGATCAGAGCTGCCTTATATGCTGTTAAGCATCTGAGAAAAATAATTTTGTTTTTTGATATTAATATTAATTTAAATTTTGTTATTTGATATTAATAAAATATTAAAATTTTGATTTATTATAAA